>PVJL010006012.1:0-98718 GCA_004026885.1 Lyroderma lyra | reverse complement strand
CCAGTTTGCACTCCCACCAGCAGTGTACCAGAGTTCCTTTTTCTCCACATCCTCTCCAGCACTTGTTATTCCTTGTCTTGTTGATAACAGCCATTCTCACAGGTGTGAGGTGGTATCTCATTGTGGTTTTGATTTGCATTTCCCTGATAGCTAATGAGGATGAGCATGTTTTCATATGTCTGCTGGCCATTTGTATTTCCTCATGGGAGAAGTGTCTGTTTAGTTCTTCTGCCCACTTTTCAATTGGGTTGTTCGTTTTTTGTTGTTGTTGTTAAGTCTTATTAGTTCTTTATATATTTTAGATATTAGACCCTTATCTGATGCATTATTTGCAAATATTTTCTCCCATTCAGTTGGCTGTCTCTTTGCCTTGTTGATGGTTTCTTTTGCTGTGCAGAAGCTTTTTAGTTTGATATAGTCCCATTCATTTATTTTGGCTTTTACTTCCCTTGCCTTTGAGGTCAGGTTCATGAAGTCTTCCTTGAGTCCTAGGTCTATAAGTTTAGTACCAATGTCTTCTTCTATACAGTTTATTGTTGCAGGTCTTATATGAAGCTCTTTAATCCATTTTGAGTTAATTTTTGTATATGGAGAGAGTTCACAGCTCACATTCTTTTGCATATGTTTTTCCAGTTTTCCCAGCATCACTTACTAAAGAGGCTGTCTTTTCCCCCATTGTATGTTTTTCACTCCTTTATTGAAAATTATTTGTCCATAAATTTATGGATTTATTTCTGGGTTTTCAGTTCTGTTCCATTGATCTATATTTCTGTTTTTCTGCCATATCAAGCTGTTTTGACTATTGATGCTTTGTAATATAGATTGAAGTCAGGGAGTGTAATGCCACCAGCCTCATTCTTTTTATGTAGTATTGCTTTGGCAATTCGAGATCTTTTATGGTTCCATATAAATCTAAAAATTCTTTTATCTATTTCACGAAAGTATGATTGTGGGGTTTTGACAGGTATTGCATTAAATCTGTAGATTGCTTTGGGCAAAATGGCCATTTTAAGAATGTTAAGTCTTCCTATCCATGAACAGGGAATATTTTTCCATCTGTTAATGTCTGTTTCAATGTCTTTCAAAAGTGTCTTATAGTTTTCTGTGTATAAGTCTGTCACGTTCTTTGTTAAGTTAATTCCCAGGTATTTCATTCTTTTTGTTGTGATAACAAAAGGAATTAACTCCCTTATTTGTTTTCCTGAGGATTCATTGTTTGTATATAGAAATGCTGTTGATTTTTGTACATTGATTTTGTATTCTGTGACTTTACTGTATTCATTTATTGTTTCTAATAGTTTCCTGGTGGAATCTTTGGAATTTTTTATATAAAGGATCATGTCATCTGCAAATAGTGAGAATTTGACCTCTTCTTTCCCAATTTGGATACCTTTTATTCATTTCTCTTGCCTGATTGCTGTGGCTAGAACTTCCAGTACTGTATTAAATAGCAGTGGTGACAGGGGGCATCCCTGTCTTGTTCCTGATTTTAAGGGAATAGGCTTCAGCTTTTCCCCATTCAGTATGATGTTAGCCGAGGGTCTCTCATATATGGCCTTTATTATGTTGAGATACTTTCCTTCTATACCTATTTTATTTAGTGTTTTGATCATAAATGGATGTCGTATCTTGTCAAAAGCTTTCTCTGCATCAATTGATATGACCATATGGTCTTTATCTCTTATTTTGTTTATGTGGTGTATCACATTGATTGATTTTTATATGTTGAACCATCTTGTGCTCCTGGGATGATAAATTCTTAAACACAGTAGAGTTTGTTTTGTATGTTTCTCCTTGCATGTCTAAACTATATGTCTTCATTGTAACTTTAGATAACTTTATTCCTCATTAATATGGTCACTTATTTTTCCGAACTTTGTAATTATTTTGTAGAAAAAATTGTGACTTTAATTTCATTGAATTATTTGTATAAAATGTGATAAACTAACAAATTTTCAAAATTTGTTTTTATTGAAGAAGATATTTTTCCTTTTATATCTTACAACAGTTCTGTGGTTTTTTTCATATAGTCCTTTACATTTCTTAGGATAGTAAAATACAATGGAAATAGAATCTTTTTCCATTGTATTTTATTATGTTTTGTAACTGATTACTGCTGCCATATTAAGAACAAGCAAAAATGTTGTCTAATAACAAAGGGCCAATTGCATATTTATGTCTGCCACCTTATTGAGCTTTAAATAATTGCAGCAATTTCATTTTATAATCCTAGATTTTCTAGTACATAATATCATTCATTAGTAATCATAACTATGTTTCTTCTTTACCAATATTAAGATCTCATTTCTGTGCCATGTATTATTTGTATTGGCCAGAATTCTTACTCAATGTTAAATAATAATGGTGAAACTTAAATAGTGATTTTGTTTCTAATTTAATAAGCATGTTTCTGTGAAGAATTATGTGGCTATTAGTACCAGATAGATTTTTTTTAATATTAGAATAATAGCCTAGGCTATTAAAAGCTCTTTAAAAAGTCATGGATAGTCTTGACTTCATAACTTTTTAGCATCAACTGAAATGATCTAGGTTTTTTGTTTTTTGTTTTTTGTTTTTTGTTTTTTGGTTAGGCTACTGATGTGACATGTTAATATAATTATTAATAAAAATATTAAACCATCTATAAGTCCCTAAGATACATTAAACTTCCCTTCTATATTATGATGTATTATCAATTAAATTATCTATTTGTTTACTCAACTCTAGAAATATCCCTCAGAGTATCTCAGTTGATTGAAGGTTGTTTACATAAAATATAATAGGATAGCAAAAATTTTAAATAGGAAATGATACCTAGGGTAGGCCAGAGAGAGGTTAACGGACTTGTCAAGTTCATACAGCTAGTAAGTGGTACAGCCAATTCCAACCTCAGAGCATATGCTCTTTTACTACTACACTTGCTGTAGGAGTACTTGGCTTTCTGATATTCTAATAGCTTGATCCTGGGATAGAGTTTTATTTGAAAGAATGCATAGATATTCATATCTTTCTGAAATTCTTCATCAATACTTTGTTTCTCAACTGAGATTTTATTAAAGTTGGGCGATAATGAGTTTGCATTCTGTAATGAGCACTCAGACTCTGATTCTTTTACGTGGCCAGCTAAACAGAAACAAATCTGCCTTAACAGACAATTCAACTGGGAACAGACCTATGGTCTCTTACGGAAATGAAGGACCTGCAAAAGGTCTGGTACCCTAAATAATATGCCCCTTCTGACAGAAATGAGCAAGGGAGGGCTCCTGGAGCTGGGGTCAAATTTTCTTACAAAGAGCATTGGATCCTCTTTAACACAGAGATAAAAAGGTGACATTTTTGCTGCCAGGTTTTAGTATTTATATATATCATGGCTACAGTAATTTTAGTCTGAATATTTTTAAGACAGTACAACCAGATGCCTGCTTTAGTCAAGAAATAAATGTACAAAAAATTATCAATCCTTTAAAAAAATAAAGAGAACAGCTAGCTTTAAGCTATGTTATTTCTGGGTGCAGTATTCAAGGTAAAACATGTATAATGTACTTCTGTGTAACTGAATAAGTTAAGTTGTGTGGTGTTACTATCTAAAAATTTTTAAGCATTGGGAAAGTACTTGGCTTTCTAATACTCTTCCAATACTTTCCACAATTATTAATTGTGTTCTGGAATAATTTATCTATTTTGGTTGTGGAAATAATTAGGGTGCAGGGTCAGTTGTCTTTAGTCATTCTTGGTCTGAGAAGAAATTATGGTCATAGTGTTTGCACATCAAAGAATAGTTGCCTTTCTTTTATCTATTACACTCAGCTCATTCCCAAATGGTAGACTCATTAAAAACAAATTAAAAAGCAATGTCTTTTTATCCTTTTGGAAAATCTAGCCATCTAGGGGCCACTTCTTCTGAATGTTACTCTTGTAGTAATTGACATTTTTCAGTTGGGCTAGGCTATGTGAATGAAGCTATCCTAGAACCGGTGCCCTTTTGTGGAATCATAACCCAAGTATGGAAATAAATGATATATCTAATATTGTCTCTGGAGACTTTTCCTCAGAGTAATAGAGTATAATGAAGATTTGCAGTGAAATAGTTACATATAAAACCATCTGCATCCTAGGAGGACCATCATGTACCACCTGGCAAAGTCTGATTTATAGCTCTGAAGGGTGGCCAGTGAAAGAGAAAGTAAAATTTTACCTCTTCAAATATTTACCAAAGTTAAAGTCTGTGCCAAATGAAGTCTGTTGAGAAATAAATTCACTGGGAAAACAATTGAAGTTATCAACCTCAATGAAAGAAATGTATCAACTCTGATCTTTTCATCTTATTAGATGAAATTTTTTCCAATGTGTTGGTAAATTAAATTTTTAGAAATGTTAAAAACATTCTAACTAAATTTCCAAATTGAAATAAATGTTTGTTTTTCTGATTTTATAAGATTTTAAGGTTTTTAAAAATATTTTAAAACTTCTCTTTGATTGGTTTTCCAAATTTCCACATCCTACATTTATCCAATACTTTCTTCTATTTATGGAAATTATATTATATGAACAAATTAGTGTGACATAATGTTAAATGAAAAAGCAGGATCCAATATTTTGCTCTCATTTTCATTTTTACATCTAAAATGTACATTAACAATTCTTGTTAGAATTGTGGCAACTCAAGTAGTTTTTTCTTTTCTGTTTTTCAAAGGTTTAAATATTATGCTACTTATGTAATTAAATAAATTTGACATTTACATATTTCATCATTGATTTAATTTAAAAACTCACATTCTAAAATAATAATATTCTCATAATCTTCCACTGTAAGTATATGTTCAACGTAGTTCAAATTAAGGCAATATGATAGAATAAACAGATCGAGATGCCATATTAAAATCATTTTGGTTTTACTAGTGTTGCCAATTATATTGGTTCGGTTCAGCAGAGATGACAAACTCTTAAATTTGACATGATGTAACAATTCCAGTTTACTACATAATCACACCTACCCATGCCTGTCAAGTGTTTATGAAAATAATAAGCCAAAGTATGTTTGCCCTCTATTAATAGCCTTTGGATAGTTTGCTTCCTAATGAAGCTACCACACTTTAGAACAGGGGTTTAAAATTGTCAGCTGTAGGCTCTCTATGTGAAGCCAGGGATGCAGTGACTGTTTTGTTATCTGTCCATCTGTTAAAAGACAGCATAATTTTAAAATGTATTTTAAGTAAAAATACAAGCATGTGGTTTTATACCCAACCAACTTTACACATTTACTCTAACTGCATGCTTCTGTTATTTGAGATTATGACATTGCTCAAGGTTAGGCCAATACACGAGCCAGAAAAGTGGTTTCAGTATCTTGATTTAGATTTTCCCTCTGGTTCTTTATTTCAGCTCACACACACACAAGGTTTGTCTGGAAAAAATCCAGCCACTGTGAATATGATGAGTATGGTTAGTGCGACATCGATATAACCTGGCAGCCAAGGGAAGTGGACTGGCATGCACGTGCACAAACAATGCACTGTACTAGTCAGTGGGGGTGGTAGACGCCATTGAGTGAAAATGTGTACTGGATAACCACTGTATGTAAAATGACAGAGCAAGTAGAGCAACGGATCTGCATCAAATTTTGCATTAAGCTTGAACATTCCTCCACAGAAACCATTCAAATGATTCAAAAGGCTTTCAGGGATGATGCAGTGCATATTGCACAAATAAAAGTGTGGCACAAACACTTCAAAGATGGTCAAGAATCTGTTGAAAGTGATTCACTTTCTGGAAGACCTGCAGCAAGCAGAACACCTGAGAATGTGGAATGTGTATGGGCTGCAATCAACGAAGACCGGTGATTGACAATGCGAGAACTAGAAGCTGATCTGAGGATTCCAAAAACTACTTTATCCAAGATTGTGATGCAGGATCTTCAATAAGTGCCTCTATTTCCTATTATATGGCTAGATACTTTCTGGACAGAACTAGTATACATACTCCTTTATCTACTTCAATACAGGCTTAGGCAACTCAACAAATCCCAGAGTGTATTCACTCCTACTTAGTTATATTTCCAATTTGTAATGTATTTTCCTAGCCTGGCCATTGGCTCATCTCTCTTCCCAATGTCTAATTTGGATACATGATGGCCATTTAAATATGTGATTTAGAGAAATAACCCTATGTTCTCTTTCAGGTGGCATACCATATCAGCTTTTAATGGACTAGTAATAATAAACTCTGCTTGACTGTGAGTTTTCCCTCTCACCTCACCCTCGAAAATGGGAGTGCTCTAAAAATTATTTAAATACACGTCTATTTAAAAACATAAACATCATAAGGAAGATAAAATAGAAAATTAAAGTTTTTCAGAATTCTAGCTATTTGCCAACACTTTTGTTATTATAGCCATCCCTGTAAATACGAAGTTGTAACTCAGTATAGCTTTGATTTGCATTTGCTAATGACTAAATATGTTGAGCATCTTTTCGTGTACTTATTGGATATTTGTATTCTTCTAAGGAGAAATGTTCAAATCCTTTGCCCAATATTTAATGAAATAATTTGGAATTGTTTTGTTGAGTTGTAAGTGTTTTTAAAATATATTATTCTGGACACTAATCTCTTATCAGATATATGATTTGTAAATATTTTCTCCTTTTCTGTAGGTTTTTTTTTTTTCACTTTCTTGATAGTGTCCTTTGAAGTACAAAGTTTTTAATTTAGGAGAAGCCCAGTTTATCTGTTTTTTCTTTTGTTATTTGTGTTTTTAATATCACAACTAAAAACGAACATACAACAAAAAAAAACATTGCCTAACACAGATATTTACACCTATATTTTCTTCTGAGAATTTTATAGTTATAGCTCTTATATTTAGGTCTTTAATTTTATTTTTAGTTAATTTTTGTGTATGGTGTTAGGTAGGGATTCAAATGAATTATTTTGCATGAATGTTGATGTTCCGTTGTCCCCAAATTACTTGTTTAAAAGAGTATGTTCCCCCAATAAAAGATCTTCCCATCTTGTCAAAAACAATTTACCATACATGTATGATATTTCTCTTAGACCAAGCTTGTCCAATCCACAGCCCACGGGCTTCATACAGCCCAGGATGGCTTTGAATTCATAAACTTTCTTAAAACATTATGAGATTTTTTTTTTGGGGGGGGGCGACTTTTTTTTTCTTTTTACCTCATCAGCTATCATTAGTGTTAGTGTATTTAGTTCATGGCCCAGGGAAGCCAAAAGATTAGACACCCCTGTCTTAGACTCTCAATTCTATACCATTGATCTGTATGTCTGTTTTTATGTCAGTACCACATTGTGTTGATTACAGTAGCTTTGCAGTTGTTTTTGAAATTGGGAACTGTGAGTCCTCCTACTTTGATTTTCTTTTTTAGGATTGTATTGGCTATTTTTGGTTCCTTGCACTTCCACATAAATTTTATAATCAGCTCATTAATTTTCAAAAAGAAGTCAGATAGGATTCTGATAGAAATTATGTTGAGTGTGTAGGTCACTTTGGAGAGTACTGCTCTCTTTAATGTTAAGTGTTTTGATCCATCAAAATCGGATGCTTTTCCGTGTATTTAGATTTTCTTGAATTTATTTCAATATTGTTTTATAGTGTTCAGAGTATAAGTTTTATACTTTTATTTAATTTATTCCTATTATTTTTTAAGCTACTGTGAACGGAATTGCTTCCTTAATTTTACTTTTATATTTGTATTGTAATTATAAAAATACAATTGATTTGTATCCTGCAACCTTGCTGAACTTTTTATCAGTACTTTTTAGTGGGTTTCTTAGGAATTTATACACACAAAATTATATCATCTGTGAATAGTGATAGTTTTAATTCTTCATTTCCACTTTGGATGTCTTTGGTTTTTCTTGTCTAATTGCCTTGTCTAGAAACTCTAGTACTGTGTTGGGTAGAAGTGGCAAGAGGGGCCATCATGCCTTGTTCATGATTTAAGAGGGAAGGATTTCAGTCACTATTACGTATGATAGTAGCTGTGTATTTTTCATATATGCCCTTTATCAGCTTGAGGAAGTTCCCTTCTAGTCCAAGTTTGCTGATTGTTTTTATCAAAAAAGAGTTTGGGGTTTTGTCCAATGATTTTTCTGCATCTATTGAGATATTTATGTCTCCCCATCCCCAATTCATTATATATTTACATGGTGTATCACATTGATTGATCTCTGTACGTTGAACCAACTTTTTATTCCTAGGATAAATCCTAATTGCTCATGGTGTATAATTCTTTTTATATACTGCTGAATTTGGATTGCTTATATTTTGTTGAGGCCTTTTGTGTCTATATTCATAAGAGATATTGGTCTGGTTTTCTTTCCATGAGATGTGTGTCTGGTTTTAGACTCAGTAATACAGGACTTTTAGAATGAATTATGAAGTGTTCCCTGTTTTTGGAAATGTTTTGTGAAGGATTCTTTATTAAACATTTGGTGGAATTCACCAGTGAAGTCATCTGATGTGTTCCTTTTCTTTGTGGAAAAAATTTTGATTACTGACTCAATCCCTTTACTTGTTATAAACCTATTTGGATTTTATATTACTTGAATCAGTTTCAGTAGTTTGTGTTTTATTTTTCTAAGAATTTGTCCATTTCATCTAGGTTATCTAACTTGTTTTTCATAATGTTTCTTATAATCCTTTTTATTTCTATAAAGTTGATAGTAACGTCCCCTCTTTCATTACTGAGATTAGTAATTTGTCTTCCTTTTCTCGTGGTGATTTTAAAGATTTTTCAATTTTGTTGATTTTTCAAAAGAACACACTTTTTCATTGATTTTTTCTATTGTTTTTTTCTGTTTTCACTGTAATATTATTATTTTGTTTCTCATGTTTGCTTTGGGTTTAATTAATTCTTTTTTCCAGTTTACTAAAGTGGAAGGTTAGATCATTGATTTGGCATCTTCCTTCTTTTTTATTAAATTCATTTTTATTGTTAGACTTATTGGAGTGACATCTGTTAGCAAGGATTACATAGGTTTCAGATAGCTATAAATTTCCCTCTGAGCACTGTTTTTGATGGTCCCATAAGTTTAAGTATGTTGTTGTTGTTTTCCTTTGTGTCAGTCTTTCATGTTTTCACCTGTGATTTTTGTCTTTGATTCACTTGTTATTTATAAGTGTCCCACGTTTCCTCCTGTTACTGATTTCTAAATCATTACATGGTGATGAGAGAACATACTTTGTATGATTCGAACCTTTTAAATCCTTTGAGATTTGTTTCATAGTTTACCACATGGTCTATTCTGGAGAACGTTCCATGTGTACTTGAAAAGAATGTGTACTTTGCTGTTATTGAGTGAAGTAGTCTATAGATGTTTATTAAGTCTAGTGGGTTTATGGCATTGCCCAAGTCTCCTGTTTCCTTGCTGGTATTCTGTCCAATTGTTCTATCCATTAAAAAGATGGGGTATTATGGTGTTTAACTATTATTGTTGATTTGTGTATTTCTTTTCAGTTCTGTCAGTTTTGCTTCATATATTTTAGTGCTGTTCTTAAGTGTATATATGTTTATAAATGATATATCTTAATGGATTGAGCCTTTTACCACTAGAAAATACCTTCTTTTTCTCTAGTAATGAATTTTGTCCTGTCTATTTTGTCTGATGTTAGCATGGCCACTACAGCTCTCTTTTGATTGTGGTTTGCATGGTACATCTTCCCCTATCCTTTTCTCTTTTTTTAAAACAGGAAAAATAAGTATTTACATATCCAAAATTAATCCAGAAACATAAATGTGTATTTTAAAAAATCACCTTTAAAAATTAGGGGAGGCAACAAAATGGCAGTATGAAAGGGATCCCTGAAAAACTCCCTTGCAGATTACAACAAATAAAACATCTATAACTTAACTAAGGACTTCCTATGAAATGCACAAAAATGGCTTCTTACCCGCTCGTCCCATTAAAGTACCTGCAGGTGGGCAGAGGGGCAGAGGAGAAAAAAGGGGAAGTGTAGAGATGCAGGTCCTGAGTGGGTCCCTGCTTGAAACTCTACTGCTGGGAGAGGGAGGAGGAACAAGGTGGCAGATGAGCAGTCTGGGCCCCATTCGATCCATAGGACAGAGAAAAGAAGGCCCAAAGGCAGGGTCCATGAAACACAACAACCAGACCTCACTTAGGCTCCCCGGAGGTACAGACCAGGTCTGTGAGATGCAGCAGTCCAACTTCACTCTGGTTCCAAGAGGAGGGGAAGTGACAGGGACTGTGTGGAGCCACAGTGCAACTTTGCTCTGGCTGGTAAGAAGAAAATAAAAAAGCAGGCTGTGTTTGCATTTCTTGCCCACAACCAGCATGGTCTGAGAGACCAGCATTCAGGACTGACCCCAAAGGCTCAGGGCAGAGTCCTTGGGCAAATTGACAACAGAAAAGCATAAGCCCATACAACTTTCATGGCCCCACAGCCCCAGAAAAAAAAACAAAAGTGCAAACCCTGGCCACCTCAACCTCCCAGACTTCTGCCCAGCAGTATCAGCAGCGAACACCAAAGAAACTGCAGCAACAAGTGTCAGGTTAAGAAGCAGAATATCTACAAACAGAGAGGCTGCCAGAATGAGAAACCAGAAAAAGGGAGCTCAAAATAAATTTGAACAACAGAAAATTGATGTAAAAGAGATGGGGACAAACAATCCATCAGAGACAGAGCTTAAAACAGCCATTACAAAAATGCTCAAGGAACTTAATGATAATTTCAACAGAGAGATGGCAAGCATAAAGGAAGACATACAAACGATTATAAAGGACAAGTCTGAAATAAAGCTTATGATAAGTGAAATGAAGAATGGAATAAAAGGAGTCACCAGACTAGATGAACCAGAAGCACAAAGCAGTGATATGCAAGAAGAGCCAGCAGAAAACACCCAATCAGAACAAATAGAAAAAAGAATTCAAAAAAACAAGAATGGTTTGAGATTCCTTTGGGACAACATTAAGCATAAGAACATTCATATCGTAGGGTTACCAGAAGGAGAAGAAAAAAAGTAAGGGATTGAGAACTTATTTGAAGAAATAATGACTGAAAATTATCCTGGTGAAGAAAATAGTCATAGAAGCCCAGGAAACACAGAGAGTCCCAAACAAGATGAATCCAAACAGGAACACATGGAGACACATCATAATTAAAATGGCAAAGTTAAAGAAAAAGAGAAAATTCTAAAAGCAGGAAGAGAAATGCAGGTAGTAACTTATAAGGGGACACCCATTCAACTCTCAGCTGATTTCTCATCAGAAACTTTGCAGGCCAGAAGGGAATGGCAGAAAATATTCAACATGATGAAAACCAAGGATCTACAACCAAGATTAATATCTTCAGCAAGGCTAGCATTCAAAATTGAAGGGCAGATAAAGAGCTTCTCAGACAAGAAAAAGCTAAAGGAGTTCTTCACCACCAAATCAGTACTTCAAAGAATGTTAGAGGCACTACTTTAAGATGGGAGGAGAGATGTGAGAGTGGGTAAAATAAGGAAAAGGGATTGAGAAGTTCAATTTTGTTCTTACAAGGCAATAGTCATGGGGAAGTAGAGTATAGCATGAGAATAGAGTCAATAAGGTTGCAGTAACTATGTGGTGTCAGATGGGTACTAGATTTGGGGTGATGGGAGTAGAGCTGGAGGGGTGGGTGAAAAAGGGAAAGAAATCAAGAAGTACAAATTCATAGTCACAGAATAATTACAGGGATATAAAGTGCAGTACAGGGCATACACTTAACACTGTAATAACTATGTATGGTGTCAGAGGGGAACCAGCTGTGTTGGAATGAGGATTTAGTAAGTTATATAAATGACTCATCACTGTGCTATGAACTCAGTATAACATTGAGTTAATCTGAACTCAATATAACATTGTATGTCAAATGTAATTGTAAAGTAAAAAGTCTCAAAAAATTAAAAAAACCCAAGAGAAAAAAAAAATAAGGAAAGTTGTTTTCCTACCCCCACACATGCATAGCCTTCCCTATTACCAACACCTCCCAACACAGTGGTATATTTCTTACAATTGATGAATCTACACTGACACATCATTATAAACCAAGGTCCCTATTTTATATTAGGGTTCACACTTGATGTTCATTCTATGGGTTTTGACAAATGTACAATGAAATGTATCCATTATAGTATCATACAGATTAGTTTCACTGTCCTAAAAATCTTGTGTGTTCTGTGAACTCATCCTTCTCCCTAACCCCTGATCGTTTTACTGTTTTTACAGTTTTGCCTTTATTAGAGAATCATATAGTTGAAAGGCTACAATGTGGCCTTTTCACATTACCTTTGTTCACTTAGTAATGTGCATTTAAGTATCCTCCATACCTTTTCATGGCTCAATAGTTCATTTCTTTTAAGTGCTAATATTCCATTTTCTGTACATAGCACAGTTTATTTATCCATTCATGTACTGAAGGACATTTTGATTGCTTCCAACATTTGGCAGTTATGAATAGAATGGCTATAAGAATCTGTGTGCAGTTTTGTGTGTACATAAATTTTTTACTCCTTTGGGCTAGTATCAATGAGCACAACTGTGGGATTGTAGATAGGATTATGCTGACTTTTGTGAGATATTATCAAACTCTTCCCAAGTGGCTGGCCATTTTTGCATTCTCATGAGCAACTAATAAGTTTCTGTTGATCCACATTATTGTCAGCATTTGGTGTTGTCAGGTTCTGGAATTTTACCTTCCTATAGATATGTATTGGTAACTTGTTGCTTTAATTTGCATTTCCTCAATGACACATAATATAGAATATATTTTCCTATGCTTGTTTTCCACCTACATATTTTCTTTGGTGAGGTATCTGTTAAAGTTTGACCAAACTTTTAATCAGGTTGTTCATTTTCTTATTGTTGAGGTTTTTTTGTTTGTTTGTTTGTTTTTTTGTTTTGTTTTTGGTATGTGGGTAGCTCCCTGGCTGGGAATCGAACCCAGGCCGCAGCGCTGACAGCACCAGCGCCGAAGCCTTAAGCCACTACACCACCAGGGAGCTCCCTCTTATTGTTGAGTTTTAAGAGTTCTTTGTATACTTTGGATAATGGTCCTTTATTATGCTATGTCTTTTACAAATGTTATCTTGCAGTCTGTGACTTGTCCTCTCATTCTCTTGAGACCCATGTTTTTTTTCTTTTAAACTATTCTCTGCCTTTTACTTTAAGAGTTTAATCAATTTATATTTAATGTAATTACTTGTAAGGTAGGATTTATAACTGTCACTTTATTTTCTCTATGTCCGTCTTATTTATTGTCTTAATTATTCCATAATTGTTTTTTATTGTTGTTGTTAAATGGATATTTTCTAGTGTAACATTTTAATTTCCTTATTGTTTATTTTAGACATATTTTGAGGGTTTTTATTATTTTTTAACTGATTGCCCTGGAGAATACCATTAGCATCTTAATTTATATCAATCTAGTTTGGACTAATAAGAACTTAGTTTCAACAGCATGTAAAACTTGTATACTATATAGATCTATTCTCTACCCTTTTTATGCTATTTTGTGATGACCTACTTCTTTGTATCTTGTGGGCCAACGAACATAAATTTATAATTATTGCAACATCCAGTTATCTTTTAAATCCGATGGAGGGAAAAAGTCACTACAAAGAATACATTTATACTGTCTTTTATAGTATGTACACTCTGTATTATAGTTACCTTTTCTGGCACTTTAAATTTTTTTATGTGGAAAAGTCTAGTGTTTTTTCATTTCAACCTGAAGGGACTCCCTTTAGTATTTGTTTCTAGGGCAGGTATGCTAGTGATAAGCTCTCAGTTTTCATTTATCTGAGGATGTTTAATCTTTCTTTTATTTTTGAAGAAAAATTTTACCAGATATAAAATTCTTGGTTGACAGCTTTTGTCCTTTCAGCACTTTGAACATCTATCAGTGTTCTACTCAGACAATTCATTGATGTTTTTGGATTTGTAGATTCACGTTTTTCATCAAATTTGTAAGTTTGCCAGCCATTATTTCTTTAAATTTTACTTCTGCCCTTTTACCTCATTTTCCTGTAGGACACCCACAACACATATGCTGGCCTGCTTGATGATGTCCCACAGGTTCCTTAGGCACTGGGTACTTTTATATTTTTCTCCCTATTCCTCAAACTAGACATCGTCCATTGATTCATCCTCAAGTTCACTGGTACTTTCATCTTTTTATGCAAATCTGCTGGTGAGCCCCTCTAATTTTTCAGTACAATTATTCAATACAACTTGGCAGAATTTCTATTTCATTCCTTTTAAAATATCTTTTTCTTGATATTCTCTATTTGGTGATATGTTATTATTTTCTTTTAGTTCTTCAAACATGGTCTTTTTTAGCTCTTTGACTATTTTAAATTGCTGTTTTAAAGTCTTTGACTAGTGTTTTTTCTCATGGATAGTTCTATTGATTGCTTTTTTTTTCACTGGGTATGAGCCAGACTTTCTTTATCTTTCCATGTGTTATGTTTTTATTGAAAATTGAACATTTTGAATAATGTAGTATGTCAACTCTGGGAAATAAATTCTCCCTCATACCTAGGGTTTGTCAGTGCTTGTTGATTGGTGACATTTCTGAACTAATTTTGTAAAGCTCATATGCCATTGTATGGTATGTAGCCATTGAAATCTCTATTAAGTAGTATAGTGGTCAGGAAATGATTGGACAGCAAATTCCTAGGATCAATGAATCTCTTAGTTATTGTTGAGAGTTTCTATGTGTATATTGGGGCATGTCTTCCACACTCACCCAGGCAGTTTATAATTATTTAGCCTTCACTTCCTGCTTGTGCAATGAGTAATGACAGCTTACAGACTTCTCAGATCTTCTCTGACCATGTGCACAGCGCTATACATTTGCATGGCATACTAGATTTAAATTTTTTTTTTAATTCATTTTTATTGTTAGACTTATTGGGGTGACATCTGTTAGCAAGGATTACATAGGTCTCAGGCATACAATTCTACAGTGCATTGTCAACTTGATGTATAATAAGTTCACCACCTAATGTGACTTCTCTTTCCATCATAGATTTAAATTTTTTACTGATCCTGTCCTTATGATTAGGCGTTTTATGTCCTGTCCAATAAAATCTGCTTACCTCAAGGTTGCAAAATTAATGTTTTTTAGTGAGTTTATGGGTTCTTAGTTTTGTTCTATGATCCATTTTTAATAACTTTTTGTGTATTACAAGAGGTAAGGGTTGAGGCTCATTTTTCCATATAGATATCTTATTGTTCCAGCACTATGTATTAGATTTCCTCACTGAAATAGCTTGATGCTTGATTTAAAATTAATTGATTGTATGTGTCTCGGTCTGTTTCTGGGTTTTATTCTGTTTCATTGATTTCTCTATTCTTATTCCAAAACCACAGTCTTGATTACTATAGCTTTATAACAAACCATCTTTCAAGATTGTTTTGGTTATTTTAAATTCTTTCCATTTCCATATAAATTTTACAGTTTATTGATTTCACTGAAAAACCCCAGTGGAATTTTGATTTTGTTGAATCTATTTATCAGTTTGGGGGAATGTTTTATATGTTGTATAGTCCATAAATATGATAATTTAAAAATAACTTTGTACCTAATTAAAACATTTTTTATTCTGAATAGAACAATGAGAAAAATACATGATATATAAAATATGTACCCATGGCTCAGTTCAAGAAAACAGAACCCTGTCACCATCCTCACCATCCCATAAGTTCTCCATCTTGTTCCCACCATTTATCATAGTTCCATTCTTCTACAACTAGATGCAATCACTATCCTGATGTTTACTTTTCTTGTTGTCTTAATAGATTTTACCATCTATTTTTAAAACTTTACATGAATGGAATCATACATAAATATAACAAGGGCTGTCCAGAAAAAGTCCAGTCTTAAATGCCTCTATTTTTCATTTTACATGGCTGGATACTTTCCAAAAAGCCTGTGTGGGTGGGTGGGTATATGTATCTTTGTGTTCTGTGCTTAGAATTCTATAATTCCAGCATATTGAATTTATTTCTTCCACTGTCTTGACTTTAAATGTTGTTGACCATAAGTCAGCTATGACCTTAATATGTATTTTATCTTCAGTTACCTCAAAGACCTTTTCTATTAGTGTCCTGTAGTTGTTTTAGGTTTTTGTTCGTTGGTTTGTTTTTAGTATTTTTTCCCAACATTTTTAGCAATAAGATGGTTGGTCCTCTATATGGAAATAGAAACTTTAATTTTTAAACAAGAATCTTACTTTATTTTCCTATAACTTACTTTTAAAAACTGATTTGAGTTTTTCATGCAATTATATATTCTATTTTTATGGCTACATAGTATACTGTTGTAGGCAAATACAAACTTATCAGTCTCTATCGTTACACATTCAAGTTATATGATTTTTACAATGTGTTAGACAAACCACTTTAAAAACTTCTTTACATGGAATAACTAATGGTTGAGACTCATGAGATCAATGCCATAAATTAGATGTGTCCCTACTTAGTTAAAGACAAGAGAGAACTAGTGATTAATTTTGCTCCAGGGGACCTTAGTAGATGGTAAGGCTACAAAATTTCCTTGAAAATAAAACAAATCGGGTGACTGATGCTGCACCAATTCGATTTATTCAAGGTATTCTCTCAATAATATATTTAGGAACATCACTGGCAATTTAAGAAAATAAGAATACAAAAATATTGGAGGGCATTTCAGCCCACCATTAGTTGCTCTACACAGAAAGCAGAATGAAATAACTGTCAGAGGTTCATGAGGAATCTAATACAAAATATTTCTTTATCAGAGAATTATGGTACTAAAAGTATAAATTTAAAAGGCTGTTGTTCACATAATTAAGGAGTGGTAAGGGAATTCTTCATGGCAGGTAGGATTACTCTTAAGAATCTATGAAACACCTTTAAATATTTTTGGCTTCTAGTATAACACAGGACACATAATGATATTGCACTTCTTATAAGAAAAGAACATACTGATAACTTATTTTAAATAAAGCTGATGCCCAATCTAGTCATTTTGGAGTGAGGACTGGTGCTGTGCCATTTAAACATTTAAAAAAATAAAAAACAGGAGATCAGCAAGATGGCTACCAGAGAGGAGGTTCCTAAAACCTCTCCCAGAAAATACAATTAAATGGCCAACTAGGATACAGCATGGGAAACCCTGAGTGGCACAGAGACAACTGTGAAATTCACTCATTGCAAGAAAACACCTGAAGGTTAGAGAAAGGGGGTTGAGTGGGAGAGAAGGGAGGGAACAGAGAGGGATCGCGACCTGACACCACCATGGCTAACTAAAGGGACTAGAAAGAAATCAGGGAGCAGCATTATATAGGGGAGAAGGGAGGCCAAGCAGGGACATGAGTGGAAGTCAGAGTGGCGGGAATATAGGGAGACTGTGAGGGAGATGGTCCTAAAAGCAGCATGTGAGAGACAAAGCCTGGGAGCCAAGCTCTGAAGCTCTATCTCTAAGTTCCCCTCTCATGCTCATGGCATGTATGTGTGGCATGGTTTATGGAGGGGACATAGGCCCCAAACACAGACCCTGCTTGCGTGTGCTCAGGGCTTGTTTCGCACTTGGGGCTCATGCCTGCAAATGCTGTGCTGACTGGAGCAATTGCTATGGAAATGAATTGCTGAAGTACGGCCAGGGGTAAAATGCTGGAGAAGGGACAAAGGCAGATTTGACAGAATTCGCCCCAACCAATGCGAACAGCCTCAGCTTGCATCCCATCAAACTCCCACTTCACCTACAGCTTCCCCAACAAACTGCAGGAAATGGAGAGACCACAGATGGCCACATCGTGCCTCCAAAAACTGGCTGAGACCCAAGATATGGCCTAAAAAACCCTCTCCTCTCTCCCAAAACTTGCCAACCAGCACCACCTAGTGTATGCTCTAGAGCAAGACCCTCCAAAAAAATACTACTCAGAGAAATACAAGTGATCTTGTGGCCTCTGCTAGAAATAAAGTTCTCATGCCAAAGAAGAACACAACAGACAATATGAGTATCTTAGGATTTAAAGCTGTTCAAAAAGAAGATAAATCTCGAGAAAAAGGCCCTATAGATCTAGAAATTTATGAACTGACAGCGAATATAAAATAGCCATCTAAAAGCTCTCAGAGAAATGAACACATACTGGCAAAACACCATAGTTCAGATGAATGATCTCAAAAGGAAACCCGTGAACAAAAGGAACCATTTAACAAAGTAATTCAAACTATAAGGAAGAATGAAATGAAACTTTGAGACATAAATAATACAATAAAAGAAGTGAGAAATGAAATAACTTCTACAGGAAACAGTGCCAACCAAATGGAGGAAAGATTTAGTGATACTAAAGTTCAGAACATGGAAACATCTCAGAAAGAGTAAGAGAGGGAATACAGAACCAAAAGGATTGAAAGAACTCTGCAAGAACTATCTGACTCCATGAGACAAAACAACATCAGGATAACAGGATGGGAAGAAGGAGCAGAGCACTCCACAGAGAGCATACTCAAACAAGTAGTAGATGAGAACCTTCCACACCTGTGGAAAGATCTGGAAGGCCACATTCAAGAAGAAAACAGGTCCTCTAGATAGCTGGACCCTAGATCTTCTCCAAGAAGATTGTACTGAAGATGTAAAAAACCAAAGACAAAGAGACAATTCTCAAGGTAGCTAGGGAAAAAAGAACTATAACCTTCAGAAGTAAACCCATTAGTTTCTGCTGGCATCAGACTTCTCAGCAGAAACTCTACAAGCCAGGAGGGAGTGGAATCAAATATTCAAAATACTAAAAGAGACAAACTTCCAGCCAAGAATAAATTATGGAGCAAAATTATTCTTCAGATATGAAGGAGGAATAAAGAAACCGGCACTTCAAGACATACTGAAGGTGGCTCTTCGACCTGAAACAAAACATGACAATAAATGGAATAGAGTTGGGACAACAAAAGAGAAACAAAAATAAAAAGGAAAACAAATTTTAAAAAGGAAGTAATGGTCATAGGAAATCTTCATATGTCAATAATCACTCTAAATGTTAATAGACTGAACTCACCAATAAAGAGACACAAAGTAGCAGACTGGGGAAAAAAAACAAACAAAAAACAAAAAACAAAAAACAAACCTATCCATATGCTATCTCGAAGAGACACACCTCAGCCATAAGAACAAACACAGACACAGAGTGAAAGGATAGGAAACAATACTCCAAGCAAATGGTAACCAGAGAAAAGCAGGAGTTGCCATACTGATGTATGATGCAATAAACTTTGTGTTAAAAAAGATAAAGATGGACATTACATAGTAATAAAAGGCATAATACAACAACATGAAGACTTGACACTAATTAATATATACGCTCCCAATCAGGAAGCACCAACATATACAAAGCAACTGCTAACAGATCTGAAAGGAGAAACTAAAAAAAAGCACAATCACTGTAGGAGACCTAAACATCCCCTTAACAGCCATGGACAGATCATCCAAACAGAAAATGAATAAGGAAATATCAGCTCTAAATGAAACATTACAGCAATTGGACATTATTGACACTTACAGGACACTTCATCCAGCAAAAAGAGACTATACCCTCTTTTCTAGTTCACATGGAACATTCTCAAGGATAGACCACATGCTGGGACACAAAAGTAGCCTCAGCAAATTCAAGAAGACTGAAATCATACCAAGTGTACTCTCAGACCACAAAGCTCTGAAACTGGAGAGCAACTGTAAAAAAGAAAAAAAAAAAAAAGCAGGAAAAAACACATATACATGAAGTTCAAACATCTTATTTAAAAATGATTATATCAAAGAACAAATAAAAGATTAAAAATACATAGAAACTAATGACAATGAAAATACAACATATCAAAATTATTGGGCCACAGCGAAAGCAGTAATAAGAGGGAAATTTATATCATTACAAGAAAAATCAAAAGTAAACATCCTAACATGCCATCTTAAAGAACTAGAAAAAGAAGAACAGAAAATGCCCAAAATCAACAGAAGAAAAGAAATACTAAATATTAAAGTAGAGCTAAATGAAATGGAGAACAGAAAGACAACAGGAAAAAATAATGCTACAAAAAGCTGGTTCTTTGAGAAAGTCAACAAAATTGACAAACCTCGGGCTAACCAAAGGGTGAAAGGAAAGGACATAAATATCCAAAATTAGAAATGAAAAGGGAGAAATTACCGCAGGAATAAAGGATTATAAGAAAATATTATGAAGGGCTTTATGCCACAAAATTTAACAACCTAGAAGAAATGGACAAATTCCTAGAAACCTGTAGCCTACCTAGACTGAACCAAGAAGAACTGGATAATCTAAACAGACAAATCTATAGTAAAGAAACTGAAATGACTATCCCCAACCTCCCTACAGGCAAAAGCCCTGGACCAGACAGTTTCGCCAGTGAATTTTACCAAGCATTCGAAGAAAAATTAATGCCCATCCTCCTCAGACTTCCAAAATATTGAAGATGAGGCAATACTTCCTAACTCATTCTATGAGGCTCACATTACCCTAGTACCAAAGCCTGGTAAAGACAACACAAAACAAGAAAACTATAGACCAATATCTCTGATGAACACAGATGCAAAAATTCTAAACAAATATTAGCAGATAGAATACAACAATGCATCAAAAAGATCACACATCATGATCAGGTGGGATTCATCCCAGGAGCACAAGGATGGTTCAACATATGAAAATCAATCAATGTGACACACCACATAATCAAAAGATAAAGACCATATCATCATATCAATTGACACAGAAAAAGCATTCAACAAGATACATCATCCATTTATGATCAAAACACTGAATAAAATGGCTATAGAAGGCAAGTATCTAAACAGAATAAAGGCCATATATGACAAACTCTCAGCTAATACCACATTGAATGGGAAAAAGCTGAAGCCCATTCCCCTAAAATCAGTAATAAGACAGGAATGCTCCCTGTCACTACTGCTATTTAATATAGAGCTGGAAGTTCTAGCTAGAGCAATCAGGCAAGAGAAAGGAACAACAGGTGTCCAAATTGGGAGAGAAGAGGTCAAACTGTCATTATTTGCAGATGACACGATCCTTTATATAGAAAATTTTAAAGACTCCACCAGAAAACTATTAGAAACAATAAACGAGTAGTCTCAGGATACGAAATCAACATACAAAAATCAACAGCATTTCTATATACAAACAATGAATCTTCAGAAAAAGACATGAGAGAGTCAATACATTTTACTATGGAATAAAAAGAATGAAATACCTGGGAATTAACAAAGAACATGACAGATTTATACATGGAAAACTATAAGACACTTCTGAAAGAAATTGAAGAGGAAAAAAGAAATGGAAAGATATTCTGTGTTCATGGATAGGAAGACTTAACATGGTTAAAATGGCCATATTACCCAAAGCAATTTACAGATTTAATGCAATTCTCATCAAAATCCCACATTCATACATTCAGAAAATAGATGAAAAAACAATCAGATTTGTATGGAACCACAAAAGTCCTCGAATTGCCAAAGTAATACTACATAAAAAGAATAAGGTTGGGGGAGTTCCCTGGTGGTGTAGTGGCTAGGCTTTGGCGCTGTCAATGCTGTTCCAGCCAGGGAACTACCCACATATAAAAAAAAAAAAGAATAAGGTTGGTGGTATCACACTCCCCGATTTCAATTTATACTGCAAAGCATTAATAATTGAAACAGCTGGTTATTGGCAGAAAAACAGACACACAGACCAATGGAACATAACTGAAAACCCAGACATAAATCCACAAATATATGGACAAATTAATTTTTGATAAAGAAGCACAAAATATGCAATGGGGAAAAGACAGCCTCTTCAGTGGGTGGTGCTGGGAAAACTGAGAAAACACATGTGGAATGAATCTGAGCTGTGAATACTCACCATATAGTAAAATTAACTCAAAATGGATTAAAGACCTACATACAAGACCCTAAACTATAATAAACTGCATAGAAGAAATCATCAGTACTAAACTTATAGACCTAAGACTGAAGGAAGACTTCATGAACCTGTCCTCAAAGGCAAGGGAAGTAAAAGCAAAAATAAATGAATGGGACTGTATCAAACTAAAAAGCTTCTGCACAGCAGAAGAAACCATCAACAAAGCAAAAAGCCAACAGAATAGGAGAATGTATTTGCAAACAACGCATCTGATAAGGGGCTAATATCTAAAATAGATAAAGAACTAGTATGACTGAACAACAAAAAAATGAACAACCCAATTGAAAAGTGGGCAGAAGAACTAAACAGACACTTCTCCCACGAAGAAATACAAATGGCCAGCAGACATATGAAAAAATGTTCATCCTCATTAGCTATCAGGGAAATGCAAATCAAAACCACAATGAGATGCCACCTCACACCTGTGAGAATGGCTGTTATCAACAAGACAAGGAATAACAAGTGCTGGAGAGGATGTGGAGAAAAAGGAACTCTGGTACACTGCTGGTGGGAGTGCAAACTGGTACAACCACTGTGGAAGGCAGGTGGAGGCTCCACAGAAACTGTGTGACTTCACTCATATGAGGAATATAAAATTGAATGCAACGAAGAAAAAACCAACCAACCAACCAACCAACCAACTCATGGACACAATCAGTAGTTTAAGGGTTATTTGGGGGCATGGGAGGAAGAGGTGGGAGAAGAGGGAGGGGGAGGCAAATACATGGCAATGGAAAGAGAACTCACACTGGGTGGTAAGCATATAATGTAAGAAATAGACGATGCGCTGTAGAATTGTACACCTGGAACCTATGTAACTCTTGATAACCAATGTCACCCCAATCCATGTAACAATAAAAATATTAATTAAAAGAAGCATCATTCTTCACCTTGAAAGAAAAAGCATCTAAAGCAAAAATGTAAGCTCCTAATATGCGGAAAGCGGTACTGCTAAATGCAGAGAAATAATGAAAGGTTTATATTAAAGGTTTTTAATTGGCTAGTTATCATTCTATGTTATTATTGTTCATTTTTATTTTCAAGAAGCATATTAAGCTGTTTCCAGAGAAGCATTTTGCTAATATTAATTGTTGTCAAAGTTATATCATCTGCTTACTATCAAGACTGCCTTTAGTAAGCTAGTTCCCTTCTCCCGCACATCAAAGCAAAAACAATACTGTGGTTTTAAACATTGTGATAATTTGACATGATGCAAAATAAATCCTTTCTTACCAAAAATAGACATAGATAATAGTAGTATATTATTTATAATATAATCTTAAATTGTCATGGGACAAAGTAATAAAGGCCTTTCCCACAAAACATCCTTTTGAAATATTTAAAATCTGAGTATAAACAGTATCCACTACATCAAATACTTTCGAGTCTATGTGTAATACCACTTAAGTAACTCCCAATGCTGTGTATCTATCCGGCTTATAACATGTAAAAGTTAAGATGCAAGATTAAGACTACATGAAATATAACACTGAAATAACTGAGTCATTCCCTGCTCAATAACTGCATTTGAAATACAGAGGAAAAAGTTTTTCTAATCACAATGACTTTCCTAAGTCAATTAGTCATTATTACTGCACTCTAAAGACTGTGACAATTCTGCAATGTGTTTTTGACATTTATGTCCTAGACACAAGTGACATTTTTCATTCTGCCTTCAAATTTAGGTAATCAAATCACTGGTTTCACTTGGACTACAGCTCCAACCTCCACCCACTACCACCATCACAGCAGTTAAAACAGGACCCTTGGCAGACTGGAGTTGAGTTTAAAACACTACCACAAATAAAAACAAAATCACACAATAGTCATTAGAGGAGATGAAAAGTTTACTTAGAAATTACAACATTTAGCAAAGATAAGACATAAACACTATTTTTCATACTCTACAGAAATACAATAATTTATAGCTGGCTTGGTACATGGTCACATGATAAAAACAAATCTAAGAAAAAGAATGGTTCATTCTACTTTTCTGCCATTTATCACAACTTAATAGGTGTACCAGTAAGTACTGGAAGACAGCTGCATAGGAAGATTATAATCCCAAGGCTGTTTGTTAATACACATTATTGTATTGTAAGAATAATATAAAAACAAAATAGATACAGATACACAATTAACATGCAATTTAAGCTATTATTTTGAAGAAACAGGAGAGAATTTAGTGAACACACTGAAAAATGTTAATAATGTGTTGTTATAATTTGCTATCATTGTATTTTACATGGCATGGAATTTCTTCCCCCTTAAATAATGCTTGGCAAATTGCAACAGGTTGAGTGTAGTTCTAGAGCAAATTTAAAATGAAGATGATAAACAAATGAGTGGTAATTCTATTAGATTCTTTCCTAAGTATACTAAATATTTTTTAAAGTACCAATTCATGCCTACTTCACTATCTCCCAATTTCAAATAAAGTAATATATTGTACCCTATGAATCTACACTGTCCAATATAATAGCCTTTAGCCACATACAGCTATTTGAGCACTTGAAATGTAGCTAGTCAGAATGGAGTTGTGCTGTGAGCACAAAATACACAATGAATTTTTGAAAACTTACATGGGAAAAGTGGAAGGCAAAATATCTCAATTTTTATATTGATTACATACTGAAATGATAGATGTTTGAAATATATCGGGTTAAATAAATTATCAAAGTTATAACAATTTCATCTTTTTAAAAATGTGGCCACTAGAAAATTAAAAATTACATTTGTGGCTCACATTTATTTCTATTGGACAGAGCTGATATAGGTAATCTCTAATCATTATGTCAGCCTTAGCATTTAGCACTCCAGAGTACCAACTCCCAGAACACTGTTAAGTACACAGCATACATACCTTACTACAGAATTTATTTTTATCCCTCTCCAAAGTATGCATTTTAAGTGTAAAAAGAATTCACAAAATATTTAATTCTTAAAAATTGTCAATTAGTATATATGGTAAAAGCTAAAAGAACTTCAATGCAGAATTTCTATGGGGGGGGGCGGGGAATAATTTAAGAAAAACAGCAATGCAATCAGAGTGAAGACAATCAGTATCTTCAGTAGCCAAATTTATCTTTAATGCCCAGGATCTGACCTTGCACCACAGATACAATATGTAACTTGCCCATGTAACCATAACCTGTAAGAGAATCTTAAAACAGTACTGACTGAAACTTAAATGCTCCATTTTTTTGGAAACACTTCAAGCAATGTAAAATTAACATGCATGATGAATTCTGATAGCAGAACACAGTATCTGAGAACTATCCCTTAGAGTCTATCAGTGTTAAAGTAAGCAACTGCCTGTATCTAAGAGACTTGTATTTAAAAAAATTTAGAAGCTTAAAAAAAGAAAATTACTGACCTTTTGTCATTTTCTTCCCCACTTTTAAAAAATGTTTTTACAGTTCAGTGTATAAATATTTGGCATACTTATAATACCTCATCTTTTATTTTGTCCAACTCAAAAACAAATCCATCTGGTACACATGCTGTTATTTTTTTGAGGCACACACACTGACTGGTCGCTTCAGTCAGTAGCCAGCATCACAGGCACGCATCAGGAACCTCTCAAGGAGCCAATACCTGATTACACCTGTTCTACACACTCTACTCCTCACAGATTAGGTTGGAATGTTTGTGTTTTTTAATTGTTTAAATCTGTTTCCATTAGGTAAACTGTCAAAAAATGCTGTGAAAACCACAAATCAACAGGTTCTGAAACTACTGTATCATTCATAAAAAGTTCTCCCTCGTGTTAAAGATGTTCTGAGAAAAGTAGTAAGAAGGTATTTAATATACCTTCGTATTCTACCATTACCACTTTTAAAGACCCTGGAAAGCAACCCAGATTTATGGAAAAATAAACAGAACTTAAATCAGGTAATATGGATATAGCAACATAGAAACTGATTGCAGAAGACTACAGTAGTTCTCTCTAGAGTTCACAACCTACTAAGACATTTAATCACATTTATTAATGTGCCTTGCACAAAAGGATACTAAACTTTTTACATCTCCCAGCTTCAGACCATGTTCTACATAAATATTTTTATTACATTACTAACTTCAATCTAAATAAGCCTGAAAATTCATGTCAAATGATATAATTTTTCAATTTCAAACATATATTACTCTAAAAATATACTCCTCAGTGAAAGACAACAGCGCCCTTCCTGAAAGCTGGCTGTTTTTTGATGTCAGGTCAATAATGAACTAAGCAGTTACTGAGCACCTACTATGACTGCAGTCAGTCTACTCTCATTCCTTAACCTATAGGAAGGAAAAATACCGCTCCAAATGCAAGATGTCATTTGTGAGGATAATATATGAGCATTTTAAATAGAATGCTGTATGAATCAATATTTGGACATGTGAAATTGTTCACCTCTATGACATTAAAAAATCTCAAATTTAGTAATTACTTTATAAATATAAACAAATATTTGAAGTATGCTGCATAGTACTGTGAAGAAAGCAACTGCCATACAGAAAATTAAGGCTGATTCCCTAACGGCCTGGAAGAAAAGCCCAAGTATCACGGTCTGTGAGCAACTGAAGACTTCATATAAATAGTTTACACAAATATCTGGTTAATTCAGGCAAATGGGCACCTGTGTTAGGGTTCTGACTTTGCTTCAAGGGGTTGGTCTAATTAAGAAAACTGACATTAATAGGATCACTTCAAGCAAACATGAAAATAAAAATCCTTCAGATAAAATTTTTTGTAAAACCACTATATAAATTCAAGTGCCAAATCTCACTTAAATGTATATACATACATATACGAGGTCTGGGGAAAAAATCAGCCATTGCCATTATAACAAGAACTGTTTGTGCAACATTGATGTAACCTGGCAGCCAAAGAGAGGGGACTGGAATGCACATGAATGAACAATGATGACCTCACCGTACTAGTCAGTGGGGTGGCAGACGTCCTTGAGTGAAAATATATACTGGGTTGCTGTCACATTGAAAATCACTGAGCAAGTAGAACAATGAATCAAATTTTGTGTTAAGCTTGAACGTTCCTCTGCAGAAACTGTTAGAATGAAAGGCTTTTGGGGATGATGCAAAGAATGCTAGGCAAATAAAAGTGTGGCACGAATGCTTCAAAGATAGTCAAGAATCTGACTATCCACATTCTAGAAGATCTACAGCAAGTAGAACACCTGAGAATGTGTAATGTGTACAGGCTACAATTAACAAAGATTGGCGATTGAAGGGCACTGAGACGACACTATACTATGTACAATATTTCTTGTACCTTGTATTTTCTTCAATAAATGCCTCTTATTTTTCATATTACATGGCTGGATACTTTCCAGACAGACCTTGTATATGTGTACATACACGTATCGTATATGCCTTAAAAGTATTTTAATTTCGCTCACAATTTTTGCCTTGTTATGTCTGAACCTGATTATGTGTCTTATCCACAATACTGTATTACTCCTAAAGCTAAGAATGTGGACAATGGCGATAAGACAAAGATAAGCTAGTTTTAATTTTCTAGCCTTTAACAATTCTGACTTGTTGAAGTCCTACAAGGTACAAGATATTATTATGCAATGTACTGAACATGTACAAGGTCTGCACATAAAATACTCTTCCAGGGAAAATGAAATTTTAAGAAGCATTAATAGTTGTTACTTGGAAAACCAAGGGTAATCATTTTCCTCAATAAGATATCCAAAAAGTGAGACTATCTTCAACTGAAATACCCCCACCTCTGCCAAACATGAGAAAAATACAGTACGGAAATCATTTCCATAGACGACATGTGTAAGAGAACATTCGTAACAGAGCCATAGGGCTTGTAGCAGTGAGATGAGCGACGAGGCAGTCACAGAGCATCCATGTGCTACTGCACTGGTAGTGGTTTACAAAAAGCACTATCTACACTAACATTTTAAGAACTAGTAATACAGTTAGCATATTTTTGCCCTTTTTTTGCCACTGAATATAAAATTTTGTCCTAAATTTATTAAATCTCCTACACCCTGAGGAATAATAATAGACTAATAAAATGAACACCAGGGTTAGCTCTGTGGACCATGACTGCCCAGAAAGCACACACAAACTACAGATAGCTAATATTCTTGGAAGCACAAGGTTTCATCAGCAGACTGAGCTACTGTGCGCGCTCTCTCTTTTTTGAGCGAAGAGTTTGTTTTTACAGTGTTAACATGGCCTCGTGAGAACAGAGGTAAAGACTGGGATCCTAAGGTGTCCCCCCACCG
Organism: Lyroderma lyra; assembly: GCA_004026885.1. NCBI lineage: Eukaryota > Metazoa > Chordata > Mammalia > Chiroptera > Megadermatidae > Lyroderma > Lyroderma lyra. The sequence goes on along the minus strand of PVJL010006012.1, from coordinate 70,496 downwards.
CAGACGTACCACTGACACAATGCTTTTCTGTCTCAACTATAAGCATGGCATATTACTGCCCTTTAGGAATATATTATTGGAAAGTCCTCTAAGAAGTACTTTGGTGTTCACAGCTATATGCTTTTATGAGATTACAATGAAAAATTATTTGCTATCTTGAAGTATGAAATTCCTATCCCCTTTCCATACCCAAATACATAAAATGCCACATTTTAAATTTCATCTCAGTATTTACTTCTTTTCTTCCAGTATTTGAAAGGACAAGGGTCCCATCCCTCCCATCCCCCCAACCCCGCTTCAACTATCTAACATAGGCCTGTATTTAGGAGGGAATTCTTAAAGTCCATAAAGTGAGGCAAAGTATTCATTTAAGAAAACCACATGGCTTTTCTTTTAGGGCAGAGCACCACTGTTTCCCTTTGAACACAGGCTGCACAGGTTTCAGGATGGTATTTATGCATGTGCTAGCCCTCTAAATGTGATGCCACCATCTCCCCACAAGAACCAGTTTTCCTTGGTAGGGTGCTTAAATATAGGAACTAAGGAAATGCAAACCAAAACATGCTACCTGCTCATATCAGTATCAAAACTCCATGGGACCATGCCTAGCGACTGGAAAAAATGACTCACAATGAACTGATAAAACTTCTATCTGCTATTATTTAACTAAACATTACACTTAAATATAATCTTGTCCCCCCCCCAAATAAGAAAGGCACTCAAATTAACACAGTATGTATAGTTATTTTTTAAAAGACACTGTGTGATGGTAAGTAGAATTCTGAGGGTTGAGTTCTCCTACTCACTGCCTTCATGACACTGGATTTGCCTAAGCTTCCCTGTGCCTCCACATACTTCTCCATTAAACAGGAGAACGTGAGAGCACGCTCAGGCATGGGGAAGCAGCAGCACGTAAAGTGCTAGGGGTCTGCCATTGTTCTTTTGGAGGAATTTATTCAGAAGACAAAAGGTTCCGCTGTTATAATGCTGTTCAAATTTTCTATCATACTTTAAATACTTAAAAGTTTTAAAATATAATTTTCTAGTAACAAAAGTGTAAGCTTACAAAAACTTTATGCAAAAAAAGATTATATGTTACTTCCTTTGATAACTAAATCTTTAGCATCTTCTATAATTCAGGGAAAGTAAGAGGTGAGATTATTATACAAGTGGTAGTTACACTCCTAAATTGTATTTAGCCCCCATGGCAGATACCATCTTGTGCTATGTAAATGCAAATAACTAGACTGACAATTTTTTCTCAACCGTATTAAAGTTCTCTTTACACACGCGCACGTACACGCACACACACACATGCTCATCTCAACAAGCATGAACTGATATGACCTGAATATATCTAAATGACATAAAATCTACCACCATACATGCTTTCTCCTACAATATGCCAAATAAAAATTCTATCCGCCCTTATCTGAAGATTTAAGTGGCTTTTATTGACCACCTGTATACATTTAGTCTTATTAATAAATGAATCCTGTAATTTATAGTAGAACCGTAACATAGGAATAATAAACATACTGAAAACCTGGGCCCAGAGTTTCCATAAAAGTAATATGTAAAACGTTAAAACCTAGAAAAGAAAAAGGGAACATTACTTAAATCCTTAAATAAAAAAAACAAAACAAAACAAAACAAAACAAAACTGACACAGGTTTACAAAATATCTAAAAGGTCCACAGTTCAAGGTGGGGAGGAGATAAGCAGAAGCACAAAACCGACTACCCACCCACAGGCACAGATACAACAAGTTCTTGCAATCGGAAGCCCTGGAGTGGCTCAACCTGTGCTGGCAAGATCCACTCTCCCCCATCGTAAATGATCAGAAAGTAGTGTTCTTAAAGCAAATGGCACTGATTAGTTCTATGAATTTTTAATATATATTAAAGTACAGTTAATTGATAATTATAGAGCTGCACCCCTTGGATGGGATTTAACAAGTTTAAACAAGGCAGTTAAATGAAAAAAAACCTAATTTAGTCTATATGCAATAGCTTCACTGTAGTATCATGAAGCTAAAACACATCATTCATTCATAATCCATTCCTCTAATCCATACAGTTCTCAATTTTCACTCACTCTATCCATCACTCATGATCAATCTTCCCCCTCTTCAAACAGTTATTAATTTAATAAATAGTTAATGAAGGCTCACAACATGAAGTAGAATCTGGGAATACCGTATTACCAAAATAGTTATACTAAAAAAAAAAAAAAAAAAAAAAAAAAAAAAAAAAAAAAAAAAAAAAAAAAAAAAAAAAAAAAGGTGGGGTGGTGGGTGGCAGGGAAGACAGGGACAATCATACTGCTTTTGCATGTCAGTAGTATTCTTGATCCACAGGACAGTACAATGGCCTCAGTTCTTCCAGTAAAAGTTTGATGAAATGTGTGCCAATCAAAACCATCTTTTCCATTTAGAAAAATGTAAGTGCAGCTTGCTGCTGCATTTATTTAATTTTACTTAAACACACTCTCTGAGGCTGAAGCAAATCTGGCTGGTTTTCAATGTGAAAATAAACTATAAAAAACTGTTCTTGGAGCTATTTCTAAACAGAACTTGTCTCCGATCCTAATGTGACAGAAACGTATATGATGATCAGTATTTAATATTATTTTGTGTGTGGTAAATTTCAAAGCATGGAACTTTGGGGGTAAGGGTAGGACTATAATATGCGAGTCATCTTGGGGTAAATGCTGCAGCCACAAGCGCCACTGACAAGTATTCTCGGGGCAAACGGGAAATGGGTTAATGACATAGTTGTACAAAAATCAGTAAAGACTAACAAGCACCTAAAAATAGACACATCTTTTCCAATGAATGAGCTTATTCAGTCAAAGAAATATTATGTTACAACTAGTGAGCTTAGGTGTCAATCATCTGGGGGAAAAGTAGTAAGATATAGGGGAGTATTAGGTTTTTCTGTGAATGAACACTTAAAAAATAAAAATTTTAGAAATAACGTAGCACACACAAGTCACATACCAACAGTAGTATCCTTTGGATAGTTGTTATTATCACTCCCTACTTAAAACTTTTAAGAAGACAAGAGACCAAGGTAGAATAAAGGACTGCATAGCTTCAGAAAGAGGTGGGTTAAGAGACTGAACACACAGGGAGACAGTAAGATACTCTGGTAGGCAGAAAAAGATGCAGAGCACTATGATATTTAGCTGATGTTTCACAGGGTATTGTCTATATTCACGTCCTGACACTCCCATATCAAAGCATAAAAAGAAGGCCTATTACCTGGGATCCTTAAAATAATGCTTGGAAAAAAGGTAACACTGAGTGAGGCCAGAACTGGGCAATACGTATTCGTGGAACGGGCTGAATCTCCCATGTCATCTCTGTGCAGTTCCCCCGCTACCCCTGAAAATGCCCAAGATCACAAACTAATGATTTTATCCACAGAAGTCTAAGTAGACCTTGAGGTATGTGATTCAAACTATGCCTTGTATACTTAAGGGTCAGAGAATTACATTCATAAAAGCAATTATTTCCTCACTGAAATAGTATGAAAGCTATGTAACGGTCATTTTTGCCCCAAAAGAGCAGCTTTTGTCTACAGCAGCAAGGCTGGACAATTTTTCTGGTGTTCTCAGGTCTCATTCAACAGTTTTCCACTCAACGAAATCATGATGCACAAGTAAAGGCCTTACTCTTACCCCCGATTCTAGTGGAAGGTCTCCATAACAGTGAGAGAGGGGAGGTCTGCCTTTTCTGCACCTGTCTTTTCACCCTACAAGTGACCTCGCACATAAAAGGAGAACAGGTAGAGCATGCTGGTCGCGCTTGTTCTGTCCGCTGTTACTTGCACTCTGCACACACACACGGGCAAAACGCAGCTCCCATCATTAGAGGGCCTTTTAGAGGAGCAGGTCATGGTCACCTTCCACGTATGTGTGCTGTGTTCATGTGTTTAATCGAGTACAGAGTTCACTGGGAATAGGGCGGAGAAAACATCCCTGAAATGAGACAGATACGGAAAACTATACAAAAGTGAGAGGAACAAAAATATGGAAAATACAGAGAAAGGGACACCATTTGTGAAGGAAAGTATCATCAGAAAGTAGAGAGCAGACATTACCTGGCCCATTCCCCACCCCCGCCTTACCAACCTGAAAAACCCAGCCCTTGAATTGAGAAGATAAGATACAGTTATAAGTTAGATACTTTGGTACCTCATCCCTGATAAGCTTAGTATCAAAGTTTTTTAATTGCTTTATTTTCTAAAATAAAGATTGAAGAATTAACCTTCAAAGTTATTTTTTTTCTCCTTGGCTTTTGCCAATAAACTTTTAAAAATCACTTCATTAAAATTTTGTAGTTTATCCAGTGTATACTCAATAACTTACATTTTTATAAAGAATGATTTTTATGGATACATTTCTATGCATATTTCCCCATTTTTCATGGTGAATTTGGAAGGAAAATAAGTAGTAATAACTAAAAATGGCATTTCATGATTTTTTTAAAAAATGATCTTTATAAGGGCCAACTTGAGAGTTTTTGGCATATACCAAATTTGAAGTAAAAACAATCTATCAAAACTAGTAATAAAAATAATTTTCCAGTACTGCAACTACATAAAATCTTAAAATTATTATTTTTTTAAAATAACCATTTAAAAAATGGGTTACATTGGAAGCATGTGTTTCATATAAATTCCAATACTTATGACTTTGATTATCTTGGTCTAGACACTATAACTTGAGTAGAACATGCTAAAGAAAGAAATGGTTTGTATTTTCATTTATCTACACATCTGGCCATTTGATTCTCAAAACAATGATATCAAGTAACTCGTCATTAGTATTGTTTTTAAGCTGAGTGGCAACATAAAAATTTTAATTAAAAATAATTAGTCAATGCAGCAATTGTACTGGGGTGGATGGAGGTATGTGTGAACCAACTAGAGGAACCAAATGAGAAGAAGCCTAGAAATATAGGCTTCTTCCAGAAATACAGAAGTATAGATATATAAAGGATGAGAAGTTATAAAGAAAAAAATTAAGACTCACTATTTAGCAGGAGGAAACTACACAATTATTTTATCCCCAAAGGAATGCCAGTTCTTAACAAAATAAAAAAAAATGAAAGGTTTTCTATGGACTTTTAAGGTAAAGATGAAGAACATATAGTTAGCTAATAACAGCAAACAGTTCATGCAACTATGTAAATAAGAAAGGAAAGTAATATTGCACGAAAAGGGAAACCCTGCAGGAATAGTCCATCCCTCACTGACTCAATGTACCCAGCCATTTCCTGTATGCATTGGCAAATCTGGCCTGCTCTGCATTCCGGCACGTGGACAACACTTGATCAATGAATCTGTGTTCCATTTCCAGGCCTAGAGAGTCTGGAGCTGGGGTCCTCTTCAGGCGTTTTGTTTCCTGGGAATAGCCTTGCTTGCTAGAGTCACTCAGTCCATCCACCTCCATTGCCTGAGACGTGCAGGGACCTGCTGAAATGCGGTGCAAGTCGCTCAAAGTCCCCCCAGGGCTGTCTCCAGGTGACGACTGTGTCATATTGTGAGTAAACCTACCATTTAAGTGATGCTGAAGGTAGAAAACATGCCGCCTATGAAATAGGAGAGGGCGGGAAAGAATAGAGAAAAGAAATATAATATTGCAGTCAAGCTTTTCAGGAAAAACCAAACCAAACCGAAGTTGGTAGGTGTAATTTCAAAATATACAGTGCTCAGCTCACGGCTGCACTTGTAACCAGGAGTTATCTGAGGGAAGGAGGAAGAATAGAGACGATGAAGTCTCTGGGTGTTTCTATAGTGTTACAGTTACAGACCCGATTACTGGGCTGTTGTTTGTGAGAGACAAAATTACCCCAAAGGCTTCTGGAAATAGCACTGACTGAGATAATGACAGCCGCTTGGAGTTGTGACACTTTATAGACTTCAACATGAAACTAGAAATAGGTCTGAGCCCAATTTCTGCTATAAATTAAAATATAAAACAAAAGCAAAAATGACCCTTGTTGATATCCTCAAAGACAAGTGATTCAGAAACAAGCGTGATTAAAGAGCTACTTCAGAGGCTTAGCCCAATTCCTCTATCCAACACTTTAGTAAGTACCATCTGTGGCAGTTGGTTTTATTATCTGGATACCATCTGAGCTTTCCCCTAAATCCTACAGTCCCATTAAACATCCACACACAGTAGGGATGTGGTGCGCTCTGAGCAAAGTACAACGGCTGTCTGGAAAGTATGCAGCCATGTAATATGATAATACTATATCGACACCGGCCAAATTTTTTTCCAGACAGCCCCTGTATGTGACAAGACACAGTTCCCGTTTTTGCCTTCTAAGAAGAGCACCTCTCCAGCCCTTAGAATCATGTGGAATTATTTGTTAAAAATGAAAATCTACGTGCTTAATCTCCACAAACCTGACTGACATTAGTGTAGTGCACACCTACCGTACACAGTAAGGTAAACTATATAGGTCCTAAGTTGTTGTATCTCACCAACCTAAGCCCTTAGAAGATAATTCTATCCATTTCTCCACCCTATACTGGAGTAGACAGGGAGCATATAACAGAGAATATACCTTAAAGGACAGGTAAATCGCCCAATGGCAATAAATCAGTAGAAAACTCGCCTGTATAATACAGGCAGGAATCAGATGCAAGACCTTGTGACGCTCTCATAAGGACATGCAGTTGCAGGCAGGAAATAAGGTTTTCCTTCTCTTACCTATGACACCAAAGTGTTTCATGTCCTGGGTAGGAATCAATAAGATCAGTGCTGAATTCAACTTCTTCTTCTAGAAGACGGGGAATATTTATCCTTGGTTCCTCTGGTGAAGCTGCTTCTTCATCTTTTGGATGAAGTAGGGCTGGCTCACTTCTCAAAGGGTTTTGCTCCAATACGTAACTGTCTTTCACAGCTTGGCGAATTAAAGACTTTAACAAAAACTGACGGTAGTGAAATCCACTGTGGTCTGAGACGTGCATGGCTGCCCAGTGTTTAGTAGAAGATAGTTCATCAAGAAGAATCTTGTAGGAAGAAAAAGGGAGGTGAGACGAGAAATTGCCAAAGTTTTTCTTTCTCCATTAATGCCTTGGATTTTTCCTTGATTAGTTCTTTGTTTTTTTCAGACAACACTATTCCTACCAATATTTTGTGCACAATGTCCAAACACGGGGCTGTCACTTAGTGGAAGCTTAGGAAATGCTAGTTTCCCCTTTCCTTTATAAAAAGTAATAGAAGTTTTTAATACACTACAGAATTGAAGGACCTGTCAGTCTTTTCCTGATCCTTTATCAATCACATTTTGATTGGCACACACATAGAAAAGCCAAATTCTAAAATAATCATGAACATTAGGGTGTTCGTTTAGTAACACTGACAGTGAAGGGAAAATATAAATTCAGAGGTTACCTGATGTAAACTTTCTCTAAATTTAATGAATCTGTACTAAATCTAACTTATTTGTTCAACTAGACTCAATTATTTGTTCTGCACTTTTAAGTGCCATGAGGGCAGAGACCATGTCTGTTGTGTTCACTACTTAATTCTAAGGGCTTAATACAAAAACATGATGAATGAACAACATGTCAAGAGCTCATGACTTAACACTACTCATCTCAAACTCACTTAACATATATGACAAATGGTTTTTTTTAAGTAGGTGAGTCAAAATTCATCAGCGAATTGTTTAAATATTTGTATTATCAATCCTGCAAACTAAAGCATTTCAAATGGAATGACAAAAAGAAAAGCAGTGTGAAAAAGTAAATTATTTGTAATGCCTTAGACAGAGAGTAAATGCAAATGAGTTCTGGTCAGTGAAAAGTGTATCAAGAGCCTACCCTGTTTTATCAGAGGATTTGCAGACTAGCCAAGGAAAAAAGACATATACTTGTCAACAGTGAACAATATAATAGACAGCACAACACCCAAAGGTTCCTTTACCTGTTTTTAAGGGTCCCAGGCAAATGCCTTCTCCTGTACCAAGATCCCTTTTCCACTTCTCAAAGTCTCTTTTTTTCCCCTAGAAGAAATCTTTCCCTCTTCTAAACCTCTACAGTTCTTAATGTGTTCAGTCATATATGTTATAGAATTTTCCTTACATCTTTTCATTCCCACCAAACTCTACAAGTTTTTTAAGGTATTTATTTGCTCCTAATTATGTTTCCATTATGCTATAGGCACTTGTACAAGTATTTTATGTAATATAAGTATTTTATGACCAAATAAATGAACAATTTAATGAATGAAGTGACTAGTACACAGGGATAGATTATTCCCGGCTAGGATGGTCAAGTTCTATCAGTGAAATGTTTTAAACATTTCCTTTAAATTCTAGAGTTTATTCATAGACACAAATGTATAGAGTCTCCTGCTGAGTCACTGAGAAACAAAAAACAAGACTGTTTGATTTAAAGTAGATAAACTTCTACTTAAAAAAACCCCAACCAAACAAACAATAATGAACCTTAAGGTTATTACCTTTTGAAGAATTAACCTATAGGAACATTTAGGCTATAATGGAGCAGATTTTAAATGTTGGTACAGCTTCTTTGAAAACAGTACAAAACACATTTAAAAGGAATTTATGTAACATGAAAAACATTTAAATTATTCCTTACTGCACAGCTCTAGATAAAAGTTGGAATTTATTGAAATTTCGAAACAAAAACAGCATCTATAATGAAAAGTTTTTAGTAAAATCAATTTAATTCATTTAAAAAATTTTCTCAGACTTTGTAAGACAAAAATCCTTTATATTCTTTTCCCTGGAATGTAGTAAGATGCACCCTAAACTAGAGAAGAAACTTTAATAGGAATTTCAGGGTATTTTCTTACTAGAATAACAAGGTATGTACATACAGGCAATGATTTAAAAAAAGACAATTGCTTTCTGGCACTCTTAAAGACACACTTCATATGTATATGAACGACCTTTAAATGATATACATCAAATATCATTATTTTCCTTCGACATTCCAGATTTTTAAAAAACTGAATGAGTAAATAAACTACAAGAAAACTACAGAAGCAGGGTTATGAACCAGAACGGGTTTAAAACGAAAAGACTAACCAAAGTGCTTATTCTTCTATACATATGCTGTCAATCTTCTAAGGTTTTAAAAATGACATCTGGCTTTTTTCTTATTACAAAAGTGATATAAAATCATCATTATAGAAAAATTTAAAAATATAGAATATAAAGAGGCCAAAAAAAAATCACATATTCTATTGGCCAGTGATAACCACTTTTAACACTCTGGCATAGAATCAATCTTTTAGCTTTTTCTATGCTGCATGTATGTGCACAGTTTACTTTTAACACAAATTCAGGATATTTCTTCATACTGATTTTATTCCACTTAAACTATAAATATATTGCCATGTCATTAAATATTACTTTATAATTTTTAACTTTTGCATAATATTTCATCCTAAAGATTATTACAATTTTAACTATTCCCTCATTTTGTTTCCAATCTTGTATAAGTAACCTCTTATGGACACACATATATAAATCTATGTGCATGTCTCATTTATTTAGGAGAAATTTCTAGATGCATATTCACTGAAGAGTGAGACAAATATTGTAAACTTCTGGAATATATATACTATCAAAGTGCCCTCTAGGAAGCTATATATATCATTTATATTCTTACTGGAAGTATATTTTAATGTGTTTCCTAAATTCTTCACCGGTACTTTTTCACAAATTTAATAAGTAAAATATAACAGTTCATTTTAAATTTTATTTTCTTAATTATCACTATTCACTTATTTTTCCTTTGCTGCTACTTTTTATGAATTGCCTGTTTTGCCTAAGTCTCTTATAAACTGCCTAATTTACTATTTGTGATAGTCATTATTTGTCTTATGGGTTTCTAAGAGATCTTTATATACATTAGGTATATTTATATATTGTAAATATTTTTCTTAATATATTATTACAATTGATTTTTTAAATTCCTTTTTCCCCCTCAGATACGTTTTTATTCCACTTAGAGTTCAGGTTGGTATATGAAATTGAAACCTAAAAATTATTTTCTAAAATGTCCATCAATCTTATCAGCATTACAAATTGAATGAAGAATTCTTTCTCCAATTATGTGCAATGCCATATTTATCATCAACAAAATTTGTACATATTATGTACTGGGATTTGTTTCTGGGCTTTATATTCTCTTCTATTAATATTACTGTTTCTATTTTTGAGCCAGGACCACTGATTACTAAACATTTCAATATATAGTGGTATACAGTGTTCCTTATTTTTCTTTTTTCAATAATTTCTTAGCTATTTGTGAAGCTTAGTCTTTCTCATGAACTTCAGAATCAATTTTTGATGTTGAAAATAAACTGGTGGTTTTAATATATTCAGAGTTGTGCAGCCATCACTACTATCTGATTTTAGAACATCTTCATCACTTCCAAAACAACCGCTACTCCTATTAGGAACCCCTAAATTCCCCATGCCCCCTGCCACTGGAAACCACTAGTTTGCTTTGCCTATTCTAAATATGTCATATAAATAGAATCAAACGGTTTGTGGCCTTTTGAATTTGGTTACTTTCAATCATATAATGTTTCAAGGTTCATCCCTATTATGGCAGGTTTTAGGACTTCATTCCTTTTTTTATGGCTTAATGACCTTCCATTGCAAGACTATACCACATTTTGTACATCCATTCCTGAGACATCAGACATTTGGGTTGTTACATTTTGGGGGCTATTATGAGTAATGTTGCTACAAACAATTCTGTATAGTTTTGGTACTAGCATGTTTTCAATTCTTCTGGTATATACCTAGGAGTGGAAATTACAGGATGACATATGGTTATTCTACGTTTAATTTTTTGAGGAAATGTCCAACTATTTTTCCACAGAGGATGCACCATTTCACATTTTACCAGCAATGTATAAGGGTTTCACTTTCTTCACATTCTTGCAAACACTTGCTATTGCCTATCTTTTGTTAGTATGAAATGGTGTCACACTGTGATTCTGATTTGCATTTTCCTAAGGGCTAATGATGCTGAACATCTTTTCATGTCTTTCATGGCTGTTTGCATATCTTTTTTTGAGAAACGACCCTCAGTGCTTTCTCAGGTCACACACCATCATCAACTTTTAATAGGTGAGCAGTAATAAACTCTACTCAGCTGGCTTGCTTCCCACCCCACACTCACATGTGAGACTATTTTAAAATTTACTAAACTCTAAATTCACTTACATACACAGTCATCACAGGGACAATGGAAGAGAAGATCAAAACCTCTCATAATTCTACCCCATAGTACCGGTAATAAATATTCTTTATTCTGTAACTTTTTTTTCCTGAATAGAAAGCTAACACAAGCTTATTACACAAAAATACACAAAAATACGTCAGTTATGGCACTGTGTGTGTGCCACACACACACACACAAAAGTATCTATTGTGCACTTATAATACGCCAGGCACTGTTTTACACACATTAATATCACCTTCAATGCTAAATAGTATATTAAATATTTATAGTAGACCCATCTCATATTTAGTTTTTGTATCCTTAACCTGGATATAATGGATTATTTATTTTTCATGAAATAATCTTTCCAAATACAATTTTTACTAGCAACAAAATATTCCAATATGTGATGGACTGTAATGTAACTTATCTCTCATTACTGGAGGATTAGACTGTTTCTAATTTCCCACTATTACAGTTTTGTTTTGTTTTTTTTTTTTTTTTGCTTTTTGGTATGTGGGTAGCTCCCTAGCTGGGAATCGAACCCAGGCCGCAGTGCTGACAGCGCCAGCGCCGAAGCCTTAAGCCACTACACCATCAGGGAACTCCCTACAGTTTTTTTATATCCAAGTTCTATACTTAATAGCCAGTATTTGTTGAGTGCTTAGTACAAGCACGTGTGACAGCTACTTTATGTGGATTCTCCCATTTAATTCACATAACTCAATGTGGTAGGAATTATCATCTTCATTTTATAGATGAAGAACCTAGAGGTTATAGAGGCTAAGAAACATTCCTAAAGACCACAGGGCAAACTAGTGGTAGAGTCAGGATTCAAATGAGGTCTGTATGACCACTGAGCAGAACCATTCATTGCTAGACCATATTGTACCTCCATTATTTCTTCAGGATGAATTCCTAGAACCAGAACTGCTAGATTAAAGATATAACAACACATTTTGGGAGGGGAAGGGGGTCTGGTAAATGCTGCCATGTTTACCATTACAGCAATTCCTTCAATGCTTGTCTTCATACCCTCATCAATGCTGGATACTAGCATTTTAAAAAATCATTTTCAACTTACTAAATAATAATAATGAAAAAAGCCAGCTCATTTTACATGTATTTTTAAGCTATTTTAGACTACCAGTACTTTTGTGATTACTTCCTTGAACAGACAAAGCACAGCAGCAGGGCATGATCTCCTAGCTGGGCTCAGTGGCTTACAAGGACAGAAAGGGGATTTTGTAAATTCAGCATTCTTCATTGAGAGTCAGAGACACTGTAATGGCAGTAGTGACAAGGAAAAGCACAGTCTCCCTAAGGGCAGAGCAGGCTGACAACATGTGAGCTTAGGCTTGACAGCCTAGGAATGGATCCAGGCAGCTGAGTCAACACATCACTAATGAGTTTGTATCTTCAACATCAGATGATCTTAAGTAACTAAGAATTTCACCTTGGCACCATGGTTCCAGATTTTATGGGAACACAACCTTAAAAGGGTCATATCAAGGCAGGGAAGTTTCCAAAGGCTTCTCAGCTCACCAGACTTAGCCTACCTCTTTATTCTTCAATTCTCTCCCAACAATGTAGCATCCCTCCCTGTGACAGCGGATTCTAATGAGCCCAGCCTGGATGAGAAACAATTTCTGTGTGCCCACTGTATCCTGAGCGTCCCTCGGTTCCTCCTAGTGTCACACTGCTTTGGAGCTGTTGGTAGCTACTTCTTCAACTAGAGTTTCAATCTGTTGAGAGCAAGTTCTTTGTCTTTATGCCACAGCCAGTGTACAGGACACTTATGAACAAACTGCATTGAGTTAACCTAGTAAACGGGTAGCCAGTTTCACATGAACTTTCAATGTATGGGGAACACAAAAAGGAACTAAAATTTGAGTCTCTACTATTAGATGCACACAGTACTTTATACACATTAATGTTAAGTATAATAATTCTATTTTTTTTTTTTTTTTTTTTTTTTTGCTTTTTGGTATGTGGGTAGTTCCCTGACTAGGAATCGAACCCAGGCCGCAGCACTGACTGACAGCGCCAGCGCCAAAGCCTTAAGCCACTACACCATCAGGGAACTCCCTTAAGTATAATAATTCTCATAATAATCCACCGAGGCAGAAAGTAGAGCCCAATGTTATGGATGAAAACATTAAAGCCTTACTTTCCACATACACCCAGTAGGGCCAGACTCTGAACCCAGGTCAATGTGATTCTGTTTTAGCTCTTTCCTCTCCCCTCCTGAAACACAAAGCCGTATCAACTGGAGGGAAAGGGCTACTCTTCTAGAATTATTGGCTTAAAATCTTTCAGAAGTGAAAACTCTCTTATTTCTCTTGGAGAAATTTTGGCTAACAAACAGAGAGGAGAGGGAACCTGTGAAAGGAGACATACAAACAAGGGGGCGGTGAGCAAAAATTAGAGTAGTTACCCCTTTAATCTGAAAGTACCACTTGAGGCATTTTAAACCCTTTCAACTGTCTCAAGGCTGGGAAGCTTTTAGAGAAGAACCCTAGACTCTGATGGCACTGATACCATAAAAAGGGAAGAAAAAAAATATAGAATAGTTATAGTATGTAAGAAGGAGCACAAGGATTCGCATTCTGATGAATAATAAGTGATGCTATTCTGGCTAAGTCTAAGCCATTAAAAATCTCTGGAAACTTCCATCTCCTCATTTCTAAACTGAAATGATTAGTCTGTGACAGTTTCCAACCAGGCTCTGTATCCTAACAACCCCCCAAACTTGTGAAATATACTGATCTCTAAATCCTACCCTCATTCCAATGTAGTAGGCCTGGGGTAGGACTCAGGAATCATCATGTAATTTATAGACTCAGCCAAGTTTGGGAACATCTGGGTGAAATTCTCCATTCCCTCTCAAGAGAGTAGACTGTGAAAAGGCAGCCAGCTGATTCAGTATAGTAAGTCATACAACTAAAGACTACCAAGAAAAAATAATTTCAATTCTATAAGGCTTCATAATCTCTTCCTGTTTCAGAGCAAAATGAGTTATGCTCAGTCTACCTTATTGCTAAAGCTGCCTTTGTTCTGCCACTGCATTATTTCTTAAGAGTGCCAAAATACGCTGGTGGGGAATGCAAACTTTTTAATTGCCAGGGTTTCCCTGGAAGCATCAGCCGTCACAATCCTCTCCAGGCTGCTGGGCTGCCATTAGATCCTGTACTACAGCCTCCTTTAAAGTTTCTCTGAAGAGGAACTACCACCAGAATATTTAACGGGCAGAGAGAGTGCGCTAAGGAGATGGAGTTAACAGTCGTACCTTGACATCTAGTTTGGCCAGATGTTGTAAAACCCAGATGCGATGAGACCAGGCGTTATAGTTGCTTGGGTACCTCCCCGCTGCTTCACCACAGACCTCCATCTCTTCTCGCATTAGTCGCTGTGTCCTTTCCGCAGGAATTGTTCCCAAGTTTCCTTTGGTTACAAAGGAAAGCAAGGAGGTTTCCTGAATTAGCTGTTGTAGCACCCATCGTCTGTTAAGGTAGCATGTGGGAAAGAGAATGAGAAAAAAACATAAACCAAAGAGGAAAACTGATAGATCAGACTTTTGTTATTAATTTAATTTCCATTCACAGATTATGTAAAATCATACCTGTCTACGAGCCCAGTTTTTCTTGGGGATGGGGGAGGGTAGATTGTTGCTTTGTTACTGTGTTTGTAAAGACATACTTAATTTAAGCAGTATGGATCAGTGGTGGGGGAAGGTAGAGAAAGGACAAAGAGGAAAGCAAAACCTTTCTAAGACGTTAAAATTTGTCAAAAAGAGAATGCCATCAGTTCCAAAATAATTCCAAAACTCCATTTGGCCAGGAAATGTAAAGGCAGTTGGGAGTATGTGTATGCGTTAGTCGTGGTGGTCGGTGGGGGTGAGGATATAATTAATGGTTGGCAAATACTAGAAGGCTTGTCATGGTTTATGTCTTTAGTGATATATGCATGCCTCACTCTATGTGTATTTGTTTGTTTGTGAACTAGAAGCTGCATTATGACAGCTTTCATTAAGCAAAATTTCTGTATTAGGGTACAGAACATGGAAGGAAACAAATACAATACAATTAGTGAGACCATCAAGTTTTTAAAATGTCTTTATCCACAAATTTTCTCCATGTCTATTTAAGATTTTCATTAGCATACATTTAAATGAAATCATTATAAAAGTGTCTCTAAACACTGAATGTCTTTAGTTTTAATAAATACTTTCTCATAAAGTATTCTTTTAGATTAAAAATTTGCAACCTAAAGGTACAATAAATTGAGTAGAAAAACCATTTGTGATTTTTCAAGTAACAGAAGTTTTTTATTTAATAACAAAATTTTGCTTTATAAAACATTAAGACAATGCATGTTTAACAATTCCTTTCCTTGTCATCACCCCTTCCTTTCCAGACCTCTATACAGAAAAATCATATACCCCTCTGAAATCAGCTTTCACAGTTTCTAATAAGGGAGAAAATATAACTGACTTTATGGTTTGGAGGTACCTGATTTGCAACGCTAACCAAAGGCAAGATTACAGCTAACATACCCAAACTGACTTTAAGATTCTAAAACTGATCAGGATTAAAGTAAAGTTTTAAGTGGCTTAATAAACCAAAAACAGACTTCTTCAAAGAATTTCCCCACTGACTCCAACCAGCATGCTCACAGCATCTCATTTTAATCACAATATGGTGGTTACTTGGCGTGCAAGAGGAAGATGCTTCCAGATAGCCAGGATTTTGAGAAGAGTTCTTATGTGCATTTTGGCTATCTGCCTCAGTCTTTTAACATAAAAATATTCTATGCATTTATGGTAGTGGCAACTTTGGCTCAGCTTACACACCAGGGGTGTCCAACCTTTTGGCTACACTGGAAGAAGAAGAACCATCTTGGGCCACACATAAAATATACTAACACTAACGATAGCTGATGAGTTAAAAAAAAGGACTGTGCATAATTTCTGTAATGTGTTAAGACAGTTTATGAATTTATATTAGGCTGCATTCAAAGCCACTCTGGGCTGCATGTGGCCCGTGGACTGCAGGTGGGACAAGTGTGCTATACACCATTTACTTCAGCTGCCCTTTCTTTCCTTATTTGATTAATTTTAATAACCATAACCATTACCACCATCACCTTTACCAGGAATATACCTGAATGAGATATGAAACCCAAGCTGAATATCTAAATGCCATCTCCATGACTGCTTCAGATAGCTAATGTCTAAAGTTTGAGTATTTAATATGTGCCAGGCACTGTGGTAGGGTTTATGTGCATCATTTCACATAAATTCAACTATTAACTCTGAGATAGGTGTAATTACTATTCCCATTTTACAAAAGAGAAAACTGAGGCCCAAAGAGGTTAAATAATTTCCAAAGATCACATAAGTAGCAAGTGATGGCATCTAGATTTAAATTCATACTTGCTTTAGAATTCATACTCTGAACCAATCTGTGACCATGCTTCAATTCACATTGTGTGTTTTCTCCAGCCATTCTGAATCCTAAGTTAAGAATCCTATGGTGTAAATTAATCATACCTGTGAATCCATGTTTCTGGACTCTTTGGAAACTTAGTTAAGGCCAGTTTTCCCAGATGTAAATCCGTGATTGGATTTAAAGTGCCAGAGAGAATCAGTTCTTTTCTGTAAGATAAAAATAAGAGGAACCATTACTTAATCTTTCCAAACGTATTACATGGTTGTTAATATAACTTCACTGAGAAGTAAATTTCCAAGAATTAAAAATAAAAAAACCATAAAACTCTAATAAATGTCACAGTAGTCAAGAAATGTATTCTCATAATCTTGAAATAACAAACTGATAAGCCGAAACAGAAGCATTAAATCAACAGAAGCCCTAAATCACATAACCCAGAAATACGATAACAAATCAACTGCTCTAATGTATTCAAGTGGGAATTTAGCTTGAGATAAAATTTCCAGTCACTTGGATTCAAAGTGTCGAATCTCAAACAACTTAGATATAAGTAGATAGGATGTGCTTGGGAAAACTGTGCTAGGTAACTCAAACAAATAGCTTTCATGATGACAATGAGCCATGTGAGGAGTTGGAATGAAATTGTTTGATGAAATGTGAACAAGAAAATGAAAAATTGTTACCTTTTTGAGAGAGGGCAAAGGGATTTTTCTCATTTCCAAAACTTAGAAGGCCTGACATTAGTATCTGTAGGGCAGATCCAGTATCAGTTAAGAACTGCTCTAGCTTCCTAAGTAAGACTTGATATGATCTAGAACAAGCTCGTCCAACCTGTGGCCCATGGGCCACATGTGGCCCAAAATGGCTTTGAGTGGGGCCCAACACAAATTCAAAACTTTCTTAAAACATTACGAAAATTATGTACAGACCTTTCCTTTAGCTCATCAGCTATTATTACTGTTAATGTATTATGGGTGGTCCAAGACAATTCTTTTTCTTCCTATGTGGCCCAGGGTAACCAAAAGGTTGAACACCCCTGGTCTAGAAGATCATTACCAAAAAAATAGACATACAACACAGTATGATTGAGATGTAAAAAAAAAAAGAATTCATTCAGTCACTACTCTAGCAAAATTACTTATTTTTAAACTTTTCCTTCTACCATTCCTCATATGCATCTATATCTTAATATATAATTTTATACGCTGCTCTTAACATCTTAAGAATTACCCTCATAATCCTATATAATCTCTAAAACTGAACATTTCAAGTGGTCAAATACAATCATACCTTGGCACTTGACTGCTTTCGACGCGAAAATTTTGTTCCGGTACTGTCCTTTGTTTGGTACTCGACAGGCAAGGTAGAACTTGTGGGTGCTGATTGCCTCGTAACTCACTAACCCCTCCAGATGAAACAAGGGGTCACGTATTAGTCACCCAGTAGCTCTTGCCCTGTGCACATCCCCTTGTGATCTTATCTTAGCTTTTGTGGTCATTTTGTGTAGTTTTAGTTTGGAGATACACTACATTTATTTACATTATTCCTTATGGGAAAAATTAGTTTGGTACTAGTTGTTTTTGGTATTCATGATGCCAATTAATGACGAGTACTGAGGTACCACTCTAGTTTTCATTTAGTAGCTAGGCTATAAATTAATGACCTCCTCCCCTATGGTTAGACATTTAGGTTGCTTCCAAGTTTTTGGTATTCTAAAATAAATCTGAAACAAGGAGCTTTGTGCTATGGGTTCGTTTGTTCATAGTATTACTCAGGATAACTTTCTGAAAGACGTATTATTACCAGGTAAAAGACCTGCATGGCTCTTGTTAAACTAGACCATTCGTTTGTGTGAGCAGAAGTAATAGCAATGTGAAGTTTTTGTTGTTTGAAAACTGTTCAAAGTTTCAATGCAAATATAAAGAATGTCATGCAAAAATGCTCCACCTCTTTTTCAGGTTTAGATTTAATTTCTCAGATAACTTTTTGATAATAGGTTCTGATAGTATTTTTCAATGTTTATTATTTAAAAATAAAATTAGGTCATTCGCTAGTATTTGTTAATCATAAAATATCCTTCCTGTGGTAGGACTATTATTCATTTATTTTAAAGAAGTTTAATCCTAACAAAACTAGAGCCCAGCTTATATACTCTATCTACTTAGATTCAATTCCCTAATACCACAGTACATTTTGTTTCCAACAGCAATGTACTATTTCTAAATTTTTATTTTAAAAGGAAAATACTAAGTAAGTGATACTAAACACTTGCATTTTACAATAATTTTCAGGACAGTAATTTCCTTCTATAAAATAATTTGAAGGGATACTGAAAGGTTTTTGGCTCCTTTAACAGATAGATTACTGACTATGTTTCTTTCAATGTACAGAAAATCTGTGTGTCATTAAAAGAATATTTAATGCAACAGCCAAATACTTTTATAGTATTAGCTCCTTTTTCTTCTGAAATCAGTAAAGTTTTGTTCATGCAATAAATCAGGATACCTATACTATAAAAGGAGGTAAAATTGTGCCCTATGTGATTTTAAGTACTTTGTAGAGCAGTGTTTCTTAAAGTAGGATCCCTGACTACATCATCATCACTGGAACTTGTGAGAAATATGGACTCTCAGGCCTCATCCCAGACCTAGTCAAAAACTGCAGTGGGCCAAAGCAATGTGTTTTAGTAAGTCCTCTGGATGATGAACACTAAAGTTTAAAATCCACTACTATAGATAATATATTGTGTGAAACCATATTTCTACTTAGTAAATTTAAAATCTCTCCTTATTTACAACTGCTTATGTATTTCCCCCTATATATTTACAACTAAGAAGAAATAATCAAAATTTTCCTTAGAAAAGAAGTTACCTTATAACTGAACCTTTACAAAGTCTGTTAAATTAAGAGTGCTCACTTGATTTCTTTATTTTGAACAATAAAGTAGTATTTTGGAAGCTAGCTTAGCCTGAAACAACCTCAATCACTGGTATATATGGATGATTTAAAAGATCACCTGATAGAATCATAAAAAAGGAAGTGAAAATTTAATATAAACTTAATAAACATTCCTGGGGGTAAGACTGAACACCTTAGGTGTTGGATATTGTCATAGACAAACTTTTAAAAGATCTCTTGAAAAAGAAATATGGTAAGTAGTTAAGTTACAGCTATCACATAACTCAGAGGTACAATAAAAGGTCAACTGCTCTAATTCAAGTAGGATTCTAGCTTGAGGTAAAATTTCCAGTCACACATGGATTCAAAAAGTGCTGTTATCTCAAACACTTAGATATGAGTAGACATTATATGCTTTGGAAACTGCTAAAAACAAAACAAAACAAAAATGTCAACAAGCCATGTGAGGAGTCTGAATTAAATTGTTTTAGGAAACGGAGTAGGAAAATGAAAAGTTTATAATTAAAATGTCATGTTATTTTAAAGGTGTATAATTAAATTGAAAAATTAAATTGAAAAAGGCATTTGCTTACTTCACATACATACTTTATGATATCAGCCTAAAAACTTTTTTGACCTTTTCTTATGGAAGAAATGGAGCACTGCCTTAAACGGGAGGTGGCTTTTTCCCCAGGTATCCTGAATAAGCTGTGTTCACATTCATCCCCAAAGCTGGTAAACCCCTAACAGAGGAAAGAGGAAGGAACGAGGTGAGGACCAGGAGATAAATGTGGGAAAAACTAAACAGCCAAGGAAAAGGCATCCGTGTTGTTTTGGGAGAAGCTGCACGTGCAGTCCTGTGGGATGAAACCGAGTGAGGGCCACCTTTTTGTACCAGGTGGGAGAAGGGAGTAGACGAGGGAAGTTTTAAGAAACAATAAAGGTAGAATCATAAAAGGAATGAGGTTTTTCATACAGCAGACTTTTTCAAGCAATAAAAATTACTTCTTTAAAATTTTTGTTACATATTTCACTTACTGTTTAAAAAGAGTACACAAAAATATCTCATCACTGTGTCTTGAAGATGCTAGTTCATTGTTATGAAAATCAGCTAGTGCCCAAAGCTAAAATATACCCATGGGAGTCCCCAGGAGTTATTAAGGTGAATAGTGATTTATTCTTCTATATCAGCTACTGTACTTTTATATTTTGGTGAAGTTTGTCTTGTTTTTGAAGTTTTTCTGTGTTCTCTCCAGCTCAAACTAACAGTTAGGGCTTGTCTCTGTTGTTGCTCTATCAAAGATGTGTATGGGACCAGGGGCCATGTGTATCTTGTCTATTACTAAATTTCCACTGGTTAACTCAGTACTTGACACATAGTAAATACTGAATAAATGCCACCCTCCTCACTTACCTCAATCTTCAGTTACTCTGTCTGAAATAACAATGATAATAACGATAATAATAAAAGTCATCCTCATAAAAACTGCCATTTATTGAACACTTTCCTGAGTCAGACATCATGTTAACTGATTTACATATGTTATCTGATTTAAATCCCAAAACAATCCTGTAAGTATGTATTATGTTGATCCATATGAAATTGCTGATATTTAATTGTTTTTTAAAATAAACTTTTTATTTTAAAATTGTTTAAAATTTATGGAAAAGACTCGTTCAGAGAATTCCTGTATGAACTCTCCTCAGTTTCCTTTGTTATTAACATATTATCATGGTACATTTGTCACAACTGATAAACCAGTATCAACAGATTACCCCTGGAAGTCGATACTTTACTCAGAATTCCTCAGTTCTTAACAAATGTCCTTTTTCTATTCCAGGGTCCCATCTAGGATATCACATGACATCATATCTCCTTAGGCTCCTCTTGGCACCTCAGAAATACCTTGCTTTTGATGGCCCTGACAGTTTCAAAGAGTACTGACTAGGTATTCTGTATGCTGTTTTTCTCATGGTTAGACCAGGGTGTGGGTTTGGAGGAAGAAGAGAGCACAGAGGTAAAGTGCCATTGTCATCACATCAGATCAGGGGCACACAATACAAGAATGACTTGTTGTGTTGGTGTTGACCTTGATTATCTGGTGGAGGTAGTATATGTCAGGTTTCTCCACTGTACTTTCTGGAAGGAAGTCACACTTAAGAAGTAGGGAGTTATGCTGCATCTCCTTAAGGGGGAGTTATCTAGATATATTATTTGGAATTCTTCTACAGAGGGTGCCAAAAAATGTATACACATTTTAAGAAAGGAAAAAAACTGTATTAAAATTGTAATACTCAACATACACTGATAACAAAAGATAAAAACAAGTCACGTTTGACTTCTGCACTTACAAGAGGTGCTCAAAGTGGTTACCATCTGCATCCAGACACTTCTGATTACGTCCAACTACTGCCTGAGCAACAGTGACCAAAGTGCCCACTTGTATCTCTGCACATGCTGTTTCAATTTCTTCCCAAAGTACCACCAGTGTAGCTGGTTTTCTACAACACACCACATCCTTTAAGGCCCCCCATTAGGTGTTAAGTCAGGTGACCTTAGGCAAAACGCAAAACAACATTCTTGAATTTCAAATACCACTTCAAAATGGTCTTGTGCTCCTCAAACAAGAACTGTACTTCCACCGTTTTCTTTGACTGTTCTGCCTGTCGCACGGTGACACTAGCATTCATTTGATTAATGCCATTTTTGAGCAAATGTCATACTATACAATGCTACTGTAATTCAATTCAACTTTGAAAAATATATACATAGACAACAGCTCTTAAAATGTGTATACATTTTTTGGGCAACCCTGGTATATGGCAGATTTGCCAACTGTCTCCTATTTCTTTCTTTCTTTATTCAATTATTTATTTGTCAGTATGAACTTACACATATCCATTTTATACTTTGGAGTATAAACCAATACTGTGTTATTCTACTGCTCAAATTCTTCCAGTTATGGCCACTGGAAGCCCTTTAACATACTCCCATTATATTGTTTTTTGAGTACTTCCTTACTTTCTGATCCTCTAAGATGTTTCAGGGTCATCTTGTATATTCCCTGCCCTGGCCCTAGAATCAGCCGTTTCTCCAAGTTCAGTTCCCTTTATTAGAGAATGGTATTAGAAACCAAGATCTAGATGCTTCGATTTCACTGTTTCTGAACTAAAAAAATTTCATATGGCACAATCCAGTATTTACTCAATTTTACAGATGAGGAAATTGAAGCTGGGAGAGATTCAGTAACTAGCTCAAGGTCTCCAAGCTCAAAGTGTGAGAACCAAAAATCAAATCTACATAAAATAAAGTTACCAGTTTAAATCAACAGGCCACGAGTAAAGGACATCAATCACTGGAGCTTGTTGTCACCGATTCTAGTTGTTCAAAGATGTTCTACTTACTCTATGTTCACAGACTGATGGCAAAATAGGAAGTTATTATCAAGTCAACCTTCATCAAGTAATTCACTAATTTTCAAAGCAAATCCAAGGCAAAAAAAAAAAAGTACTTGTCATTTTTTTATTAGTATAACCAGTTGAATTTTTAAAGTATATAAATCACTCAGTGTAATCACAGGACATTAGCTCAAAAAATTATTCTTGCTTGTATTTCTTCCCCTAAGACTGTAACTGAACTACTGATGTTAAATTATCTTTTAGTAATTTATAAAATAAAATAAAAAAATCAATCGATGCCTCCCAGACTTACTGTAGAATATACCAACAATTAAACATAAAATATTGAGTCTTTGATTTGTAAAAGACCTTATAAGGTTAGATCAGTTTACTTCCAAAGTTGGTTGTTTTTCCTTACAACGTATTCATGACTTGTATGTCATCAACCTTACTGACACAAATTAAAATTTATTAGAACACATATCCATAGTGGATTTTTTAAAAATCAAGATTTCCTTTCTACTCACCTAGCATAAAACTTTACTAATCACTTTACTGGAAAAATTTCAAAATTAACTGCTATTAACATCAGTGAAATTAAATTTATGGAGCAACTGTCCTTCATGAGACCAAATCACACATAATTAAAAACAGTAAATTTCAAAAGTATAAAAAATAAAATCACCAAATTCAAATACTTTATTTCACATACATGAGCGGTCAGACAATTAATTTCACAAACTCATCCTAGAAAAAGGTCACCTACCTTTGAAGTACTGCTACACACCGATGCCGGCACCTAGTCCACCCTTCAAAGCAATTTCAAAACTCTTTTTCTGGTATGGCCATCCGAGCGGTCATCGTTCCCCAAATCTAAGCACTAAGGTTGTGAACCTGCCACTGTGTGCTTACACCCGCAGCACTGACAAATTGGTAAGGTGTCGTAACCTTGCCAACATTATGATGACAGCTCTGACAGCAAGTCTGGAAAAGGAGTTCCCAAACTACTTTGAAGGGTGGACTAGGTGCTGGCCTTTGAAGGTGACCATAGTGATACTCAGCAATGAGGTATGTAGTACTTTTTCCAGGATGCGTTTGAGAAATTGACTCTTTAATGGAAAATTAAAACTCTTGAGGAATTACAAGGTTTTGCCCAAAGTCAGCCAGTAGTTAACTGATGAAACAGGACTAAGATCTAGGTTATCTTAAGACTAGGCTCTTCCTCCTACCCTGAATTGCCCTTTAGAATATATGATAAATAATACATGGATATAGATTATGCTTGTCAGAATCTTTTTCTGTTAAAGGATTTTCAATTCCTCTCTAATGAGGAAGAATATGAGAACACAAATAAAAATGATCTCCCACTTCTCTCTTAACCCTCACTTCTTTTTCACTGAATTATTTTCAATGCCCAGTCTGCAAATGGAGTGGCTGTTATGTGCCAGGCACTTGGAGAGTTAGATGCTAGGGAAACAAAGGCAAAAGAAAGAAAAAAAAAAAAGACAAGACATGGCCCCTAACCTTATAAAAGTTCTCGACTGTAAGTTTATAGTACCTTCCTAAAAGTCTCCTTTGCTGATTCTTTCTCAACTCACAAACTATAGAAGAGCGCTGTCCAACAGAAATATAATGGTTACAAACATGAGCCATATGTGTAATTTAAAGTTTTTAACAGCTATATTAAGAAATATAAAGTAATATATTTTATTTAACTCATACATCCAAGATATAATTTATACATGTAATAAATACAAAAATTATTAATAAGATTTTACTTTTTGGGTATTTAGTCTTTGAAATCTGATGTGTAGTTTATACTTTATAGCACATCTCAACAGAGACTGGTCACATTCAAGGGCACAACAGCCACATGCAGCTAGTGGCTACTATAATGAACTGTGCAACTCAAGAAATATGTAGTGCCCCAAGTGCTCAGTCTTTTTGGACTGGTTCTCTTCTCTATCTATACTCACTCCTTTGGGTATCTCAAATAATCTCATGGCTTTAAATGTCATCTGTTTTCTAGTGATTCCCAAATTTTTATCTGGCCTAGAACTCTCACCTGAACTTCAGATTCACACAGAAGTACCTAGACACAAACCAAACATCCCAAATTGAACTCTTGACTTCTAACCACAGCAACCCCTACCTAAATCCTTCCTCTTCTGAACATCTCTATTTCAGTAAATAGCAATTCCGCCTTTACAGTTGCTCAGACCAAAAACCAGAGTCAAGCTTGATCCTCTTCCTTTGCTCACATTCAATTTTTCATCTGTATCAGTAACCCATTTCCCATTGGCCCTGAGAACACTCGCTGGCGGCGCTTGGGGCTGTAGCATTTACCCCAAGATAACTCACATATTACAGTCCTAACCTTACCCCCAAAGTTCTGTGCTTTGAAATTTACCACATGAAAAATAATTACTAAATACTGGTTATCACATACATTTCTGTTACAGTAGGATAAGAGATAAGTTATATTTAGAAATAACTCCAAGAACAGTTTTTATATTTTATTTTCACATTGAAAACCATGTTTATATAAAATTAAATGAATGCAGTGGCAAGCTGCACAGAAAAGGGGTTAAAAAGTTTACTAAATAAAACGCTTATACAATCATGTTTATAAAATACAGTGAAAATCTTATGAATACTCACAGCTTCTACTACTGAGCTCTATTCCAAGTCACCAGTTATCTCTCACTTAAATTACTGCAACCACTTCTTAACTTCCTAATCACTCTCGGTACCCCTACAGTCCACTTTCCACACAGGAACCAGAGTTTTAAAAACCTGATCCCTGATTTTATGCCAGTTTTTGCTAAAATGTCCCCTATTTATAACTGCAATACCACTCTTCTCATCCTCTTTCTGGCCTTCCCTACCTTCCTTTACCACCTTTCCCCCCACAGAATTTGCCAACATTTGATCTGTTATATATTTTACTTCTGAAATCCTTATTGCTTTTCTCACTCTATTAGAGTAAAGGACAGGAATTTTTATTTGTTTTGTTCATGGCTCTATTCCCAGTGTCTAAACCTAGCACATAGTACTTAATAAATAATTTATGAATGAACAAATGTTATCAATTATTATGTGGATTAAATGAGATAATGTATAAAGTTGTAGTAATGGTCTCTGGAATTTAAGCCACTCATAAACATTAGCCTATTCCCTAATCATTGTGGTGCTTTCTATAAGAAAGAATAATCAGAATTCTGAAATTACATAAATGTTTAAAGTCATACATCTCATCCTATACTTTTCTTACTCTAAATATCTGATCGTTAATATTTAAAAGACGTATAATAAAAGTTACCTATAGTTTTAAAAATCAGTTAAATACAAAATTCAGTAGCTATTAAAAAACACTAACTCAGAATTTAACCTTGCTTAAAATATACAGAAAATTAAATATTATTTAAGTCATCTCTAAGGATAAAGAGCTATATAATCCATGGCTCTTTCTTACAGGAAATTTAAAATGTATTCATAATGTTCAACAAGACTTCACATTTTTATTTATAATTTGTATCCTGCTTTCCTCTAAGAGAATTTGTGTTAGTCTAAGGGAACCACTATTTTTAATATCACACATATTGTTTAACTGAAAAAAACTCAATGAAAATAATAAACCTGAATTTTAGTATTTCTATATTTTGTCTTTAAAGCTATATCAATCAGAATTAAAGAACTTAAGATATCAACAAAATGTGATCCCTCTCCAACATAACGAGTGCCAGAGACGTCAGGTGATTTGCGTACAGAGATCACAACGTTAGTAACTAAACTGAGACTAAAAGTTTGTGACTTTGAATATTCACCCTACATACTGCAGGGCTTTTCAAATATACTAACCAACACCTTACTATCCAACCAGTTATGCTGATTACCCCTAACCCTCTAAAAAGGAAGGAAAATAAAAGCATGTATTAAATGATATACTGTAATTCAACATGACAATTTATATTTCAGGAAAGAAGTTTATGGAGAACAGACATAAACATGCAAAATGGGGCAAAGTGTATGTTAGAATTGTCATGGAGATATTACAAAGAATGGATAAAAGAAATAAGTATAAGATGCCATGGATATATGGTTTATATTTCATGTTTCAAAAAGCTAACAACTTATGGGGCTTTCTTCACAAATTTGGACAATTTCATTTTATCACCAATGAGAATGACATACCTCACGTTCCATGCAGTGGTAAAGTCTGGGTTTAGAAGCAGCAGGGTGCATGTGACATCTATCAATTCTAAAATAAAGAGAAGTCATATTAAAAACAGTCCTGCCCTTTAAATTTTGGCTTCTCTTTAAGGTCCTCTTTATTTTATTAATATTTTATATAGCTATATAGCTCACATTACACTAACATATATGTTTCACATCATAGTAATTTTAATGACCTTGTTTTAAGCCACGGCTGGGCAAGACATCAATCGTGGTTCACCAGTGGACTTAGCAACTCTGAGGTCACTGAATTAAGAAAAACATGTCATGGTGGAGGCCACATTATGCCAAGGCCTAGTGGCTAGGCAGCTAAACATAAAAGAAACACATTTTTGCACACAAACATGTAACTGCTAGAGGCGAGAATTGGTTCTTCACAATCAGGGCAAATACATACACCTGGGCAAGTGAAAATAGTCAGTAGACTGTGTGATGTGTGGAGAAAATGAGAAGTAGCCCTTGCCCTGAAAAAGTATAGTCAGGCCCATAAACTGTCAGGGATAAGGAAATCATCCCCCAAATTTTCTTCTACTTATGATAAGTGTAACTCTTTTTTCAAAGTTGGCACTGAAATAATTTTATAATACAATATGCCTATAAAGACTAATCAGATAAATCTCTTCATTCTTTTGGTAGTTTTGGCATGAATTCTGTATTTACTAAGGAAAAGAAACAATTTCTATACCACCATTCATTTAATTCCACAAATATTTTGAGAATTGACCATGTGCAAATTTTCAAAAGACAAAAACAAAATCAATCATAATTCAATTTATTTCACCCAATTCGTTTCCATCCCCGTGAAGATTATCCTTTCTTACACACATTTTTACACAGTTACAGCAATGATTAAATATACAATTTTGTTCTATGTTTTGCATTCAACATTATTACACATGCATTCTCCTATATTGCTACAGTATACATTTTTAAGAGCCACATAACAATCCCTTAGTTTAATACACTATCTTATTCTTTAGAGTGTTTCCAGTTTTTGTTTTTTGTTTCTTTTTACTGTTGTAGACAATATTGCTGAAAACATTTTAAAACACCCTTTTTGTCTCACAGGAGAACTACTATGTCAAACAACACACATTATCAGTACAGCTCCCATTATTCATTAGCTATTTATCTATCATGGTCTTGACAGAATTCCTAGATATTCAAATAAGCTCCATAAGTCTATATATTTTTTTTAATTCCATAAGTCTATATTTTATATAACAAAATCAGTAATATTTAGACATAGTGCCTTCATTTTACCAAAACTGTACAGAGAACTTTAGAATTAAGATGATCAATCTAGGATATAATACAAAATTAAGAAAACCTCTACCAAGCTCATATTAAATCCTAAGTAAATAACAAAAATTGTTATAATTATTTAGCATTATTCATACTAAGCATATATATTTGACATTATTTTACTGACTTTTCACAATCACAATTTCTTTTGAAGTCTATAATTTTCCAAAATCCACTATACTACCTAAATAAACTGGTATTTCATTTCTTAGATTCTCCTTTTCTGTATACACACACACACACATACACACAAATGTGTGTGACCACAGTTGTTATGTAATTTTTACTTCTAATGCAACTCTTCTGTCCCACCCATAAATGAAACATACTCATCCTTCATGGGAGAGATACTTCCATATAGCAGGAAAGGCAAAAACTAAACTCAAAAATACCTCAGTCCCCTCTTTTCATTTTGTGGTTGTGTGAAGAGAAAAAGGCTAATCAGAGTAATGCTTTTTTAATAGAGGGTCTCCCTCTAGCACAGCAATAGCAGCTGTTGGGTTCAGAGCCCAGCTCTATCACTTACTGGAAAGTTCCTGGACATATCACTTTATCTTTCTGTGCCTAGTGTCCTCCTCATATGTAAAATGGAGCTAATAATAGTACTACCTCATGAGGGTATTAAATGATTCATAACCATGAAGTGTTAGGACAGTCCCTGACACAGTAAACACTCAAAATTGTTTATGGATTGGGGGCCACCAGAAGGAGAAAAATAATCTCCTGAGCTGTCTGAGCAGTGACTGCTCAGCACAGGGGATGCTTCTCAACTTCCAAGAATCTCAGAATTTAAAACATTACCATCAGCCTCAACCAACCATCAGTGATGCCTGCAGTCACAGGCCCTTCTCCCCTCCTCTCTGACAAAGCACTAACTCTTCCTGATTCAAGACTCGAGTTCAGAGAGTACTTCCTTTAGGAAGCATTCCAACCTGATCCAAGAGATGGGGCTGAAATGGAATGTCAGAAATGGGAAAGGGCCCATGAAGAAGTAATTAGGTTAGAAATATTGGACATAATAAAAGAATCATTCTAGAATTACATGTATTTTTCTGCTCTTCCTCCCCACTGGCTCTAGCTGAATGAGAGAAAGGAAACTAGTGTTTTTTGAGAGCTTACTACATGCCAGGCACTATACACACTAATTCATGTGATTATCACAATTAGCATTAGGAAGAAGTTAGATAATTTGCCTCAAGTCACTGCTAAGTGATTTCATTATACTGATGAACTGAATGTAAATTCAGTTCTGTTTTTTCTGCAAAGCAGATGCTCTTTCCAGTCTAGCACAGTCTATTAATTATTCTGCCCTCTTTGAGTGAAGTTTGAACCAAAGATCTTAAGATAAACATGTATAATCAATAGCTGTCTGTAACTATTTCACCCTACATTTCATCAAGTATATACCATTTTCTTTTGCACTTTTACCCAGGAGATGTGAGTTACTGATAGCCCTACCATCTCTTAAATAGATCTCTCTCCAAAGATCAGAGCACAGACCAGCAAATAACTGTTCCTTTGTTGAACACACTCCAACATAACTTAACTCATCATCATATCACAAGGAGAAAATGAGTAAGGGCACAAGAAAGTCGTGAAATTCCAGCTTTAAAAAGAAGGATAGAGGGGTGCTACAGAAAAGACAAAGAAAAATCAATATGCTTTCTTTGAGGCCTTATGTTTTAGAAATGGCCCAAGGACAGGAGTCATCTGGTAATAGTCACTGGATTTGACAAGTATCTCTGACAGAGAGATATTTCCTTGCATTCAGAAATAAATTCAAGGTCAACTTGGATTTGTTAATCTTTTCCTCCAAAATACATTCAGGTTACCATGACAGACTTGAGGTAAAGCTATGGGGTAGCCACCAGGAAGGTTATTTATTACAGAATAGAATCACTGAATCAATAGCCAGACTAAGTTAAAACTTTGTGCTCACCAAACTCTTGTTCCTACTTACCAAACTCTTGTTACTTAATTGATAAATATCTGTTGAACAATGAGGTGCTAAGTAAAGAAAGACAAGTCATAATCTCTTTTTCTAACAAACTCACGATCAAGATGGGGCAAAATGTTACTTAAATAATCAACGACAACAAAGTGTGGTATTACTATGTAAGCAGTCTGAATAAAGGACTCCTATAAGAGTGCAGAGAAGCAGTTATTGTTGCCATGGGTGTGCAGGTGTTTGTGCTGGCAATTGCAACAATGGTGACAACATAAGACATGAAACTGGCCCCAGCAAAAGCATGGATGTAAGGCAGCAGTACACAGCAAAATCTAAGAATATAATGGTGTATGTCGTGGCTGAAATGTATTTCAAATGGCTGCAAAACGCAAAAGCTTTTAGGATTCAAACGAATGTCAAAACATAACAACACAAACCGATAATAAGTAACAACTGACACCATGGCTCGGTGTCTGAAGGACATGAGGAGGTAACAGGTTTGCCTAGTCAAGAAAAGCAGAGGCTATGAGCCCGAGACAGTTGGTGCTGTATAGAAAGTATGCATCCAACATATCTGACTCAAAGTGAATTATGTCACTGGCTTTCATGGGTCTCCAGCTTGCAGAGAGCAGATCCTGGGATTTCTGGGCCTCCATAATTATGCAAGCCAATTTGTCATCATCTCCTTTTACATATTTATACACATGTAAAATTTTCTGCTGGTTATTTATCTGGAGAACCCTGACTAATACAGATGCTTTCCAAACACATAAGGAATTCAGCACATTAATGAAGCATGGATTCAGTTTTGACAAAAAGAAAAAATCTATCCCAAGAATAAATGTCACCTTCAGTTACAGAATACATTCTTAGGGGATGTCGAGGATTTCGGCATGATCAATCACATGAACAGTGACATTTCTGAAATAGTTCTTAAATTGTCATATTTCTTCACTTGACTCATCTTATACATACATTTTCTACAAAAAGTTTTAAAGGTACGGCATTTTCATAAAATAACTGCTTTTTCAAAATATTTTGTATTTTTTTGGTTCTAGATGCTTTGGTTCACAAATTTGGCAGAATACTATAATGTCAGTCAGTATTTTCAGGAATCTTTTTCTGTCAAATCAGAAATTCACTTCCATATTTTACTAATATGATATACAACCTGAGGTTTATGTGACACCACACGAAACTATGCTGTCCCCACCCACCAAACAAGTGAAACTAAAAACCGCTTCCATGAGAATATAGGTTAGGTTAAAATCCAGATGCTTCTGTACACATGCAATTTCAGAATTCAGAGTTTAGATGTTAGCTATTCTTGTAAGTGAGCTTAACCATTTGATCTGCTGGGGCCTCCTAGGCCTATCAAGACAAATGACCTGATGAGGAGATTTAGCAATGCCAACTGTGTAGTGTCCAGAAATATAAGAAAAAGGGAAATGAAGAAAGACTTGGAAGGCTACAGGAAGGTGGATTTGGCTAGCACACATGAATAGGCAAAGATAATGATCTGAAACAAAAATAGTCTTCGACATTTTAAAATTTAGTTTCTTTTCTACAAGAGCATCATTCTTTCCTGTCTCCTCTTCCTAGAGTTAGTCATATATTGGCTCAATTTTACATTTCTGTGCACCACAGCAAAAAATAACTTGATGGGTTCATATGGTGTTACTCTATACCTTAATGTAACTGAAAATTACTACAGAGTAATAGAATGGAGAACAAAAGAGGGTCTAACAACAGATAAATACCCTTACCTTTAAGTTTATGCCTAAACTTATACCTTTAAGATGATGCCACAAACATAAGTTATGCCATTAACTTAGGTACAGCTTTTTAATTAAGATATGTTATCAGAGGACTCAATGAGTGAAACACAGAAAATATAAACTGTTTCACACATTGAATCTTCGAATTAGACTCCTTTTCTACTGGTCAAAATAGGGAAAAGTGTTATTAACTTATTCGGACAGTATATTAAGGGAAATGCTGAGAGGAGTAGAAGAAAATTGCTATATCATATGTTTGGTAACACTGCACAAAGAGATTGTTTTTCACTCCACTGTAAGCTTCTGGAGTAAAGAAAACATGTGTTATTCATCTTTTTATCTTTACAGTTCTTACAGTCTGCTATGAGTAGCCTCTTGGTAACGGCTATCAACCTGGTAATTAAAATTGTCTAGGAAACAAAGTTCTTACTCAGAGTTAGCCACCAGGTGTACTGAGCACTTTTGAAGGTACTGCTATATGTGGAAAGGGGCAGGAACTTTACAAAAACAGTTCAGAACATGGTCTTCAATGAGTATTCTCATTAAAGATCTCAGGTCTCACTTTTATGGATAAAGTAAACAATGTGTGCACACAGAGGCTTAATATCACACATGGGGGAAAACTAAGAAAAGAGATCAGGTAGAATGAATAGAACTTCTCTGATGCAGCAAAGGACTGTCTCAGAGGAGCGGAAGAAGGTAAGTGCTGAGATGGTGTTCTTTTGCTCATAACCACACAGAACAGGACACAGATGGGCAGAGCTCAATTAGGATTCTCAGTGCAACACCGCCAAAATCACTGAGCTGGTTCAAAGTATACGAGGGATGTTTGGAAAAAATTCTAATTATACATAAATGCCTCCATTTTTCCTATTACATGGCTGGATACTTTCTGGATACCTTTTCCTATTACATGGCTGGATACCATCACGCCTCCGCTATCTCATGTGGATTGCTACCAAACTGACTTCTATTGCTCATAACGTACTAATGGATTAGAAACCAGAGAATCTGAGCTTGTAGTAACTACAGTCCTGTTTAATAAATTTCAAACTTTTTTCTTTAGTCACAGGATGTCTTCTTCAAATAAAATTTTATAAAGGACCCTAATATATAAAAAGATAAAATCAGATGACTGATTTACTGCTCAGGTTGCAGTGGCTGGCCTGGCCCCTCCTTGGGGCACCTTCCATAGAATCACTGTGGATGCAAAATTTGAAAACTACTGATAAGTACAAACTCCTACTTGACAGAGGTTAATAAGCACACACCCAGGCAGTGAATGAAAGAGCCAGAACTAGAATCTGGGAATGTCAACACCCAGCGAAGGTTCTCCCTACTATATTCCATGCTGCTTCTAAAAAAACAAAGGATAGAATTCATACTTACCATCTTTGTTCAGCCACTGCTTTCTCATTCTGTACAAAAGGAGCTTGTTGTGGACATACGGTAAAAGGAACTTGACACACCAGCTCTCCACACCAAGTTTGTTTTCAACCAGGACTATGGGGCTCCGGTTATACCTAGCTTCAGGACATGGGATCAGGCCAATTTCATCTCTTAATATGTAAAACATAAAAAAGAATTAAAGATAAGAATACTAGTCTTTAAAATTTTTTTCAATCCTATAGAGTTTTTTTAAAATTCATGTATTTTCCTTTTTTTAAAAATATTATTTACCTCACCCACTGTATAGGCAAAAATTATTAAAAAAAAATCAGTTTTTTAAAATACTGACAACAGTACTGGAAAATTAATAAGCTGTACTCCTTGTTGACAGGAATGAAAATCAGTCTACTCTATGGATAAAAATTTGAAAATGTCTTTCAAAATTTTGAACACACATACTCTTCAACTCAGCCATTTCACTGCTCAGAAATTATCCTATGCCAAAATATATGAATAGGGTGTTTACTGTAACATTGCAAGAAAATTGTAAATAATCTAAATGTGTATCACTAGAGAACTGATAAAATAAATATGGCTTATCTATGTAATTAAGGTGTAAAAAAGATGTAGATCTGTATATGCTGGTATGGAAAGTGTGCCAAGATATAAGAAACAAATAAACAAAAAGCAAAATACCAGTGTAAAGTCAAAGCCTTTTGTATAGTTAAAAAATCCATATAGATGCATTAAAATATTTCTTGGAAGGATATCAAAAATCTTTTGGGAGAGGAAGGATTTTATTTTTATAGTTTAAATTGACCAAATCACCTGTACGTATTATTTCTATTTTTAAAAAGGTCAACAAATATATTTATGCCTGCCTTCTAATGAATGTATGTGGAGTGGAAATAAATCATCAATATAAGTTATCTAGTATTTGAGATTGTGGGCCATGTTTTCTTCTTTATAGTCTTAGATAATTAAATTTAAAAAACATTAATGTTAAAACACAAAAATACATTTCATAATTTCATTATTTTCATCTAAGGCATCTATATTTCTCAATCCACCTCAATTTAAGTTGAAAATTTATGTCACAGCCTGAGATTTAACATTCTTTCTCAAGTATTATGTCCTTCTCTTAATGAATGAACAGCTAATAAGAAACCTTTTAAAAACAAGAGCAGTTGATACAAATAACAATACATTGAGAATGTGTTTTTTAAAAAGTAAAATAAAGAACTGGTTTTCAGAACTTGTGTGTGACTATCTATTATGTCCCTGGTATTACCTGCCCAAGAAGAGAGTAGTTTGATGGATATTAATAAAAAGAGGAAGAAATGTGTCCACTTACAGCTTGTAAGAAAAGCCCTCTTTTTTTGTTTGGCCAACAACACAAATTGGTGGGAGGCTGTGGAACTAAAAATCCTTCCAGGAAACTCTAAACTGGGTAGTTCAAAGGTGAACTACTTTCTGACCGCTTCATTAGTGACACAGGGATATATATAACTCTAAATAAGCAAGGGTAATCTAGGGGTTGCAAGTCACTAATCATTCTTTCAAGTTAATTTAACTAGCAAGGAAATTTTGAGACCCAAAGCTTGTCAATACAAATCCAACCATTTTATGAATACTATTACAATGTACTAGGTACTGTGGCTAGGTTCTGAAAATGCAAAAATGTATAAAACAAGGGGGTCCTAGACTTCACAGAGCTAATAGTTTTCCTGGGGAGTTGTGTCAATAAAAAGTTATCACTTTGCCATTCCAGTAATACAAATGAAGTTCTGTAGGGAAAATGAGCCAATGCTGAGAGAGCATCTGAGGTCAATATCCAGTGCCCATTTAAAAATAAGTTTTTCCATTTGTATTTGATGATAGGACAACCGGCCACATCTAAATCTATACCTGACTAATATATGTCAGAATGTCTGGTATTTTAAAAACCTCAGTGCAATTATTTCAAGAAAGTTTGTTCTCTGGGGTCTAATAACCACTTATAACACTTCAAAGAACTGCAAAAGTCAATATGAATGTTACAGTAACAAGAATAAAAGAATCCTAGCTTCTGGCTATAATATTTTTTGCGGGGGGAGGTTATAATTGAAATTCACAATGTAAAAAACTGGCTTGCTCACTATTTAAACCAAAAATAAAATGCCCAACTAATAATTTGGTACCTAATGACAGAACAGAGCCATCTGCACATATACAACAATACCATTATTTTAGTTGGTACCATTCTTTCAAGAAATATTAAAAACAGCAACAACAACTCAAGAATGCCTTGAATATAGCCGTTGCTCAATTGCTACTGAAAAGCTGATTATCCTTGCACTTTCATGATAATACTCAAATAAATAATTTTCAAAGAGTATCACATCTTGACTCTGCAAAGGAACGTCACCCCCAATTTCCCTCTAATACAGTGGGTCCAAGTCCTAACTCTGTCAGTGTGGTATATGGATCATGTCACGTGGCCTCCATGGGCCTCATGTTCTTTCTCCCTTAAAAGGAGGAACGGCATTGTACCTCTGAAAGAAATGGGCTGCCCAGTGTCATCCAGCTTCCAAATTTTATTACTGAGAAACCTGGTAGCTATTCTCTTGTAAGAATAAAAACAGTCATATCATGGAATGTTAAGAACTAGAAAATTTAAAAAATAATGAAAAGAGAGGTATCACATGTAGGACAAAAGCACTTGACCTTCCAAGGTCCAGGCCAGATAGTCCCCATTCTCTTATACCCCTAATGACGAGCGTGAACGTGGCAGGTCGCCTGCCGTGGGCACCCTGAGCGGAAGTGCGGAAACAATAATGCCTTCCCTGTCTGTACGAAAAGCAGGTAACACGACGGAAAGGGTGTGCTGAACTGTGACGTGCCAAGCAAAGATGAAGCATATTATCATTACTGCCTGCAGTCAAACGGAAAAGCTCCTTGCTTAACAGATAATAAGAAGCTGAGGCGAAGAATGTTAAGCCTTTGTCAAGGTATTTCACCCTAAGACCGAATGCTTTAGTGCTCCCT
Organism: Lyroderma lyra; assembly: GCA_004026885.1. Classification (NCBI taxonomy): domain Eukaryota; kingdom Metazoa; phylum Chordata; class Mammalia; order Chiroptera; family Megadermatidae; genus Lyroderma; species Lyroderma lyra. The sequence continues at coordinate 33,832 of PVJL010006012.1, read as the reverse complement.
AAAAATACGTACCTTAGAAAGATAGGTAGGTCAGTAAGCTTCCAAGTAACAGTGTGCTTGGCTTCAAACTTCTATGTCTAGTCCCTTAGGTCATAGTCCACTTTTCTTTTTTCAGACATTTAGGGTTCTAGAATCATTTTAAAATTGGAAGGGACCTCATTTCTCCAGTCACTCATTTTATCAGATGAGGAAACAGAGGTCCAATGAGGTCAACAGGATTATCTATGGTCATATTGCCACTGGCCAAATTGAAGATAGAGGAGTTCCCTGGTGGTGTAGTGGCTTAAGGCTTCGGCGCTGGCGCTGCCAGCGCTGCGGCCTGGGTTCGATTCCCAGCCAGGGAGCTACCCACATACCAAAAAGCAAAAACTAAATAAATAAATAAATAAATGAAGATAGGGACCTTTTACGACTTAGCCCCAAACCCTTGAAGCTAAAGACATCAGTGAAAACAAGCAGGATTCAGATTAATTCCTTCTAAATTTCTGGTATTTAAATTTTAATTTCATGCTCAAGAAAAGCTGGAAAACTTAGAGGGGAAAAACGAACTAAAAGTCATGTCATTCCTCTACTACTATATTTGAATATGCATCCTTTTTTCCTAAGTATTTTACAAACGTGGGATTATATTGGATATACTCCTCTATAACCTTTCTTTTAAAAAAAACTTAATTCACATTATTCATTTTTCTACTAATTTATATATTGTAATGGTTGCAATGAATGTGCTATAAATATCAAGCACATGTCCACTTATTTTCTTATGAAATAGCCTGAGAAACTTCTGACTCTCACTACCATCAAATTCCATTCTTTTAGATTTTTAGGTTTCTGAAAATTGAAATTCCTGGCATTTAAGAAGGATATCCAAGTAAATACCTGTGTTACCAAGGTCATAGGATTTTTCAAGACATGAAGATTTGGGACAACATTCAAGTTCTAATTTTTTCAAAGAGATACCACAATTCTCACTTTTAGAGTTATCTCCGAAGGATGCTCTCAAGGAACAGCAACACTGAACGACCCAACACATTTACTTAAAAAGATCATACACAGTATAGTACATCTCTCTTGAGTGCTTCACTTCACAATTGGGATCCAATGGCTTCCAGATGAAGTTCAAGATGCACATAACACTGTTACTGACTTTGCTCCTCATGTTTAGACAGTTTCTCTTCTTTGTACTTCTCAGAAATATTATCACTCAACTAGAGTAGGTCCACTTATTATTCACAAAATACTGACAGCTTGCCTTCTGGAAGGGAAAGATGGTTCCCAAATACTAAAACCAAACTTTGCAAAGTGGAGTGACTAAACAGAAACAGACCAAGGATTCAAGAAATGGTACAATCTCTTAAATCTAACAGTTACTTTTGTTCTCTTCAAACTGGAATTTTTTCAGAATGACCAAAAGTAAAGTTAGCAAATACTCTAAATGAACTGACTTTTGCATACTGATAATTAAAACTTTATTGGTGATTAAATTAAGATATTTCAGAGCCCTCATAGGCTTTCCCAATTCTAAAGACTACTAACTTTGTGCACCACTGAAATTATATTACTGACTTTATTTAGAAAAACCTACCCAAATTACTACTGTTTATTGAGTATTTACTGTATGCAATATTTTGTGTTAGATTTCACATACACTATTTCATTTACTGTGCATAATAATCATATAAAGTAGGAATTTTATCCCCATTTCAAAAATGAGGAAAAAGTCTTGTCTAAGTCTACCCAGTAGTAAATGACAAGCCAAGACTGAAACTCAGGACTGTCAGACTCCAAATCCAAATTTTCACAACACAATTGTTTAAATAAACAGATAAAAATCAAGTGTAAGAAGAGAAGACTATGGTCCTAATTCTTCAGTTCAATTTGCAGACAATCTGAAACTGTCTTTCATTACTACTCCTTTACTCAAAATACACTGTTAGGAAGTGTATTTCCCCTAAGCCAACTTTTATCCATTCTTCATGTCTCAATTTATTTTTTCAAAAAGAACTATCTTGACCTCTAATCTAAATTAGGCCTCTCTGTTATTATTCTTTCAAAGTATTCTTATCCTTTGGGGCCCTTTTCATATTTGGTGTGTTGATCTGTTTAAAGTTCCATTAGGGCAGGAATAATGTGGGAGGCGTTCATCAATCTACAACCCACTTAGTCCTGTAGACCCAGAGGCTAGCTAGCATTATATTTGCCAAATAGAAGTGGTCTTTTGCTTAATGCATAAATGGAATGAAAGAAATTAAAACAGACAGTCAAGGACTTCCATAACCTGGCCTTACTGTACCTTTTCAATCACATTTTGCTATTTTAGGTTAATTTACTGCTCCCAGTGGAGGTCTCTGGCTCTGTGTCTGAGACTATAAATCCCACCAGGCTTTCAAAGGTAAGCTCAAAACCCACGACCTCCCCTAAAAGCCTAGGCTAAGATATGCCCAGCCTCCCTTCTACATCTTATAGACTCACATCGCACTTGCTCATCATACTGCTAGTCTAAGCTTAATCATTAAACACTTTGTGGGGTAGGTCTTGCAGGTAGGTATTAGGTCTCCACCGAGACCTGCACTGTGCAATACAGTAGTCACTAGTCATGTGCGGCCATTATGTATAAATCAAGATTAAATAAAATTTAGAAGTCAGTTCCTTATTCACATTAGCCACATTTCAAGCACTCAATAGCTACATATGAGGTCCAACAATTAATTTTATGACCTTGTCCTAGAAAAAGTGCTACCTACCTCATTGCTAAATAACACTACGTGACCTTCAAAGCACTCCCCTTGGGAAGCTGTGCACCGACTTCAGTGCCTAGTCCACCCGTCAAAGCAATTTTGGAATGCTTTCTCTGGAATGGTCATCAGAGCAGTTGTCGTGCCCCAAATCCGGCAATTAAGTGCGCAGACTTGCCACCGTGCACTTATAGAGTTGTTGCATAACTCTATAAGCACATGGTGGCAAGTCCCAAACTTAATTGTCAGATTTTGGGCACGATGACAGCTCTAGTGGCCATTCCAGAAAAGGAGTTCCAAAATTGCTTCGAAGGGTGGACTAGTCACTGGTGTCGGTATGTAGTTTCCCAAGGGGAGTGCTTCGAAGGTGACCATACAGCAATGAGGTACGTAGCACTTTTTCTAGGATGAGTTCGCGAAATTAATTGTCCGACCTCATATGGCTAGTAGCTACCACACTGGGCAGAACCAACATAGAACATTTCAAACATCATAGATATTTCTGTGAGTACTTTGAGTATAATAACTGTATTTTATACTTCTTCCTTTTTGTGAAGATGGTACCTACAGCACTTTGTAAACAGTGAGAGTTCAATAAATATTTAAGAGTAATAAAAAAAAATAATAATGTGTTGGGAATCTTTGACATAACCCTATTTCCTCCAGGGCTATATATATTAAACTAATGCCAGTCCCTGGGTCAAGCCTTCAGTTGTTTCTCCATTAGTAGTCTCTAAGAGTCAGCCATAGAAACAGCATTTCTCTGGTTTTTTTTCAGTTCAGAAAGCACTTTGCATTCACCAGTGGCCTAAAGAACATACTGCCTAAAGAACAGGGACGCAGTTCAGCCTTGTAGTTACCTAGCCACAGCTAGGTGCCCGACCCACTGTGTAAAGTGATGTATCAGTCTCACGCAATCCGGAGGAAACCGAGGCTGAGAGAAGGTAACCTACCCACACTTACGAGCAACACTGTTTTGCCCAAATCTGAGGCAAAAATAAAGATGTGCATTATACATGAGTAGTATAAATTTGTATCTATATAAATGTTTTAAATTCTTTTATTTATGCTTATGAGTTAAAAGTGTAACTCCAGAAATCGGGAATGATATCCGTATGAAAAATAATACCCTGGAATATGATAATCAGTTTTTTTATATAAAAAAATTTTATACATAAAATATCTTGTTCTTATGTTTTATAATTATGTTACATAAAATTTCTTATACTATAATGGTAAAAAATAAATGCTAAATTCCTTTATAATACAAAAAACGAATACATAAACAAATAAAAATTTGAATTAAAAAATTAAAGTTTCCCTTAAAGTTTGGGCCAAAATCGTGGGTGCACATTATACACAGGAGCTCATTACACATGGCAAAATACAGTAACAAAATCCACATTTCAACAACTACATCTTCAACTCCTCCTGCTAGATATTTCTATAAAGTCAGTATGTTTAATTAACAGTATGTTGGCTAATAAAATTACAATTTATCTGTCTAAATGCAATGCTATAATATATATCTGAAATTAATATAAAATATGTTGAATATCAAAATAAAAGGTAAAACTTATAAATGAAAAATGTACAATCTTATATTTGAAAAAGAGGAAAACAAAAAGTGAAGAATCAAAACTTTTTTCATACTGAAGACTGTAATTAGGTAGTAACTTTCAAGGTAAACGATGCTATTTTTTTCCTTTTTAACTGCAAATGCAGCATATTTATTTTGGAAAGGGGGCTAGATTGAGGAAAAAGTATAGGCAATTTTGAAAAGTCCACATATAAGACATTTTAAAAGACGTGTAATAATATTACTGAAGATATTGTTATTACAGGGAATAGGCACTAAAATATAGCTGAAGACTATTATTAAACAATGAGTTAAGCTACTTAGTATTTCAGACCTATAGTATACATCGTTATTTCAAATGTCCATCTTATTTCATACTTTTAAATCTTGACTGAACCAAATGCTTATTAATAATGATAAATTATGCATTGACAGAGTATATTAATGAGATTTCACTATAAAAATATGATTAAGGAAGGTATTAAAGTCCTTTATTAATTTCAATAAATGTGATCTAGAAGAACTGGGATGTGTTCCAAACAACACTGTGGCAACCTGCAAAGCCAATGAACACTCAAACTGTTTTCAAATGTAAAATGATGCTTTTCTGATCTACCACAAATAGAAGAAATTAAGATGAGTATACTGTACTTATTTGACTTCTAACTTCTGCTATCATTTCTTCAAGAAAAATAACACCAATGCAAGAAAACAGCCCTTTACTTATCCAACTTTTTTTGGGAAGAACGTCACTTACTTGCATTAAAGCTCTCATTCTCAAAAAGGGATCGAAAGACTGATATACAAGACATCAAAGCATTCCTTACAAGGCCCAGCACCCACTATGGTTGCTGCCAGGAAATCATTCCAAAGGCTTCTTTAGAAAAAGGTAGCAGTCATGGGGGAAAGAGAGTGGACGTTGTCAGAGGAGGCAGGTGTGTTTTAAGGCCATTAGTGTTTTGTTTTTAATGAGGCACAGCAGCAGGTCTCCAACTGTGTGCCACAAGGGCGGAAGTCATCTAAGGGCTTCTTAATTCTTTTGTAAGCATCACCTTGAAGGAAAAGAACACTTCGTTTAGATGTAGGTTTGGCATCTCTTTCAGGTATAAAAGCTTAAAAGGTTCGAACACTTAAAAGGAATAATTCACGTGTTCCAGTTTAAAGAATAAAATCTAAAAATAAACTCCATAATCAATTAGATAAAGTGAAGATAATGTAAAACTGGATTCCAGGTTTCTTTCTCCTGGAAGGAGGAGAGATGGGAGATGGGGAAAGAGCTACACTCTTGCTTCTTCCTAATTCTTTTGTATAATATTGTAGATACCTCTCTCCTTCAATAGCTTCTTTTTCATTTGCTACAAAAAAGCAGAAGTGTTAGAAATAATACAGTTTCTTCTGGTATCTTCCCAGAGTATCCAAGTAAAATGGTAAAGAAGGACGGAAAGATAGTGTCAGTATTGTGGTGTTCTACTTAAAGAGGGCAGCAGTGTTTGAATTTAAAAAAAAAAAAAAAGTTAATATGCCTGCTCCTTGTAACTATGAATCAGCTAAAGCTAAAAAGTGTCCAGGTTTCATCTACTTTACATCTAACCCCATCCCGTGCCTAAAGAAGCTACACTGTTGAGAATGCACTGTTTATCTACAAAACAATGTTTCATCCGAGTCTTTCTACAATCTTGGGTCAAGTGAGGCGAAAGTCTAAAGCAGCCTCAACCTACCTTTGGTTAATAAACTGAGGGGGTTTTGGACCACTAAGAATAGGATGATCGGCAACCCTCCTTACCAACGCCCGGGACGAACCTGAACAGAGTTGTGTTTACAAAGCGTACAGACCCACATTGGGTGTGTACCTCAAAAGGATGTAGGATGTGGGCACACGGATGAAGTCTTTCGAGTTTCCCGAACTCCTGGTAAAGGGGTGCAAGGAAGAGCGAAACAAACTCGCTCCGTTTTGATATTCCGATGTCACTTCCAAGGACTCGCCCGCGAGCTCGTTCCAGTTGCGGAAAGCGGGCCCCGCGGCGACCGACAACGGTCTGGCCGCGACCTCGCTCTGTTCCCTCTTTCGAGGGGCCCGTGGGCCAGGATCCGCCGTACTCTCGCCGCCGCCTGAGGTCGGCTCGAAGCTTGGCCCGGTTTCTGCCCGTCCCCGACGACCCCCGGAGCGGCGGAGGCGGGAGCACCGCCTGCGTGTTACTCACATGTGCGGGTTCCTCCTGAAGGCGTTGGTGATGTCCTTCACCACCCGCTGCACCAGCACCGCCACCTCTTCGCTCGTCTCGGCCATGTTGGCGGCGGCGGCGGCGGCAGCTGGGGCGCGCCTCCTGGAGGGCGCCGCACAGCCGGCGGGACTTCCACGGGGAGCGCGCGCGTGTACGCCGCTTTGGCCGCGTTCCCGCCTCCGCCACCAATCTCCGCCGCGGCGGCGGCCGCCGAGCACTTCCGGGTCACCCCGCTGGTGATCAGGGCGTGGTGTTAGCTGTGACTTGGGTGTCCTGGTTAGTTCTGTACTTTCTCTCGTTTACTGTAACGTTGTTTGTAAGCGTCCCAGAAAGTACTGCAGGCTCAGTTGCAAAGTTACCTCAGTTCGCTGTTTTTACGCATTTTAATTTTTATATCATTCGGAGCCGAGGAGTAAGGGGTCCTCAAGTCACCCCCTTGGAGCCAGAGACTGGCCTGACAACCCCCCATCCCAGTTCTTAGCAGTGCAGGGGACCAGGCAGGTACCTGAGAGTCCCTGGAGGAAAGTTTCACTGAGAGTGTAAGTCTTGAGCAACTAGTCCTGTGGTATTTTGAAAGCTTGTTTGCTTCATCCCAGCTGTAGGGATGGAGAGGTCCAGAGATGTTCCCAGTTGGACTGGGTTGGTGACCTCATTCTGTCCTGCCTGACAATTTTAATGCATTGAAGTAAGAACTAGGAAAGAAAGAAGAGTTATTTGCCACTAGGGTATAGGAAGTAAAAGTACAGTACAGAAATATTTTTTAGATATACTTTGAATATGTGGTTGACCCTTCATATCTGCCACTGATTCTGCCAACCAGATTTCAACCAACCTTGGATAGAAAGTATTTGGGGAAAAACGTTATCTTGGTGCTGATGTGTATTATGTGGTTAGGCCTATGATGGTTGCCTCTGTACTGAACATGTACAGATTTTTCCTGTTATTACTCCCTAAACAGTACAGGGTAACAGTTACTTACAGAGCATTTGCATTGTATGTAGGTATTGCGAGTAACCTAGCAGTGATTAAAAGGATGTGAGAAGACATACATGCATACACTATGCCATTTTTATGAGCATCAGCTGATTTTGGTATCTGTCAGGGTCATGGAACCAATCCACCAATACCAAGGCATGGTTGTGCTTCATTTTGCACAGTGTTTGCTGTCCTTTGAATAACTGTCAATTTTGTACTGAAAAAAAATCAAGGCCCTGACAAACTTGCTCTTAGCAGCTATTTATCTTACTACAATTTTTTTTTTTCAGGAAAAGGAGGATTTCTAGTTCATTTTGATTTTGAAATGCCTTAATTCACATTTTTGTGTATCAGATTTTTCTTCACCCTTCTGTGATAGAAAAATCTGGCTGCATTTGGTTCAGTTCTTTTTACTTAATCTTTGAAATCTGAATCTTTTTAAAAAATTTTTTTAAAGCAGGCTCTCGATTTGTTTAATGTGACCATATGTGGAGCATGAGAAGTAGGGTTGATTGTGCAAGTAAAAACAACCATTGAATGCAAAATTATATAGCATTGAATGAGAAATATAAACTATATTCAGAGGTTGATATTCCCCTTGGGTATATTTATAAAGGCTAGACCTGCTGTGTGGACATTGGCCTTAGGTTTCTAATATAAACCATCTAGAAGATTTACAGAATTGTAGAAAAGCAAGATGGGACATGTTATAATTAATACAATCAAACAAACTACTTGACAAGTTCTTGCATGAGGCAGAGCAGTGAGTTAAGGACAGCTTCAGATATCCTAGTTACTCTAACAATGTGATACCAGTTATCAAATCGTTTGAGTTAACTGATGTCTTCTTACTGTTCACTTAACCAAAGCCCTGCATCCCTTCATAATAAAAGTAGAAAATAAATCCAAACTTCTGTGGGCAGAGCACAAAGTATAACACTCAGAAATAATACAATTTTTTAAAAGACTTTTAATTTTACATTAAAAATAATGGTTTTTTTTTTATTTCACTGTAATGTATTTAACAGGAAGAAAAACAAACTTTGTCCCTAAATCCTGAAGTAAAATTGATATTCCAGAAAGATAATTTCTGTATATGGTTCTGTGTATGCTCTTCCCACATACACACACATACATGCACACTGATTTAAAAAACATGAATTATGTCTCATGTTTCTTCTAGGAGTTGACAGATTTTTTTCACCCAATTGTTAAGGATCTACTTTGTTTATAACTTGAATTTTTAGAATAGAACTCTGATCCAGTCTTCTAATTTTGCAGATAAAGAAACAGGTTTAAGAAAGTTGGGAATTGAAATTCATGAAACTTTAATAATGATATATATAAGAATAGGATATGATAAATTTAGCATGCTTTTATTGATGTACTCAAAGATTTATGTTTAAGGATCTACAAAATACATTTACTGATAATAATGAAATATTGTAGTTTAAATGCCCAAGAACAGAGATTGATTAAATTACAGTAAATCTTATGATAAAATACTATTTAACAAAACATAGTACCTAGAAGATTATATACCAAACTCTTAGGGGGAGATATAGTTATTGGAGAATTTTGCTTTCTAAGTAACACAAAGAACAAAATACAATTTTTATAATTTAAGAAAAAAATGTTAAAACTGTATGTTAGTAAAGACATGGGTATATTTATTTGTTAATTAGCCAACTATGTCTTGTACATATTAATTTTCTTTGAGATATATTGAGTTATAAGCTGACCATGCCTCTAATTATTGTTCCCATGGCTGTGAATGCATTTTGACAATCACCTCACATCCCCTCAAAATCATGCTTGTCTTATTTTAGAATTCTGTTTGATGATAGGGGAAAGGTAGATACATAATGATATAACAAGTACCAAAACAGTATATAAGACAGCCCTAATTTATATATATACAAAATGAATTGTACATAATATAAATATAATCATATATACTTTGGGAGGATATAAACTAAAATGTTAACCATGATTATCTCTGTATACTAGAATTAATTATTGGAGGTAATTAAGATCTATTAATGTATGTTCTTTATACTCTTCTGGATGTTTCAAACTTTCTACAATAAAACCTAGTGTATATGTTGAAGACTGTGGTGGAAAAGAAGACACCTAGGTGGTTTTAATGACAGGCCTTGTAATTACTTTTGTGAAGAGTTGGAGATGACCTTACTAATCTGTTTCCATCTTTGTTCTGTATTATTCTACTTATATCACTATCTTGTATTGTTTATTAACACCATTCATTTGGATTTCAAGTCCATTTTCTCATAGTAATATTATGCAAGATAGACTATAAGTAGTACTAAACACATTCTCTACTATGTACTGATGATTACTACAAAAATTCCAAACTTATTTCCTTCAATGAAAAATTACATGCTTAATTTTAAATGCTTCATTATAATATTACCATTGTGACTAACTATATACTTAGTATGCCAAACCTCGACCTGATCACTGTCCTAAAATTCAAAATTCAAGAAGTTAGTAACAAAGAAATAGGAGAAGGCAAATGTCATACTAGTCAAGCAACATAATATCAATGTCTTTTTATGAATTCTTAATAGGAGCAATGTCACATTTAAAGTTTTTAGTAAAGACCATTTCAAGAAAAGGAATAGAAATTAAATAAATTTAAAAAGACATGAGTTTTGGTATACCCTTTGATTTGGTTGTGTGGGTTTATTTTCCCAAATACAAAACTTCATACATAATCAAGAACTGTTTTTTCATGAAACCACCCATAAATGAAAATACCATATGTTCTTATACTTAGTTGATATCTCTAGCACTTCATTATTCTATTTATTGAAATATAAATAAGAAAATGCATGTGATAGCATCTTTAAACTACAAAGCACTATTTGGTTATTACTTATTTTTATGAATAAAGCTTGATGAGTAAATCGGTATTAAAACACAATAGTAAACTAAGACTAAACTAAATACTAACTTTCAGTATGAAACTGTTTAACATTTCTAAAGATAATTATTATACTGTGATTACAATTAATCTTCTAGTTAAAACATGACCTTTATTTTAACCCAACAAAGTAGGCAAATGTTATTAAGATACTAACCATGAAGATAACTTTAGGTGACCAATTAATGCTGATATTAGAATCCATGAGGATATACAAGAGAGGATATTCATTGCATAATATGATTTTGTTGCTGAGTAAGTGATATTTTATTTTTCCTGACATTTGATAGTTCCAAAATGTCATTCTTTCTCTGCCCTCTTCTTTCTTCCTGTCATAGAGGCCCAGAAGACCTATGATATAATCTCAAAAACAAAACAAATCAAAACAAAACCCAGGAGAAAATGTCTAGAAAAAGAAAGAACCTGCATACAGAAATAGCTAGGTCAATGGGTATGTCTCCATGACACAATGAATGTTTCTTATGTACTGAAGATGTCAAATTATTGTGGGAATTTTCATGGATGACTAAATGAAAGGAGTATCCAAATATGAGTATATTCTTAGATGGATTTTTTTTCTGCTGTATGTTTTACCTATTCTTCAATGAACATATGACAATAATGAAAACCATAGACTTAGGTTAAAAAGTTAGAACTGAAAATTTTAAAAGGTAATAAAAGCTTAATTTTGACCCCAGAAGAGATTCAGTTTGAGACTTCTTCTGTAATTTCCTAAAAGTAAGACAGTATACCTCCTCTTCCTTCCTCTCACTTCTTAATTTTTATTTTTATTTTATTTTATTATTTTTTTTTTATGTGGGTAGCTCTCTGGATGGGAATCGAACCCAGGCCGCAGCGATGACAGCACCAGAGCCTTAAGCCACTACACCACCAGAGAACTCCCTCTCTTCTTAATTTTTCAACTCAGAAATTTTGTAATAAAAATATACCTTACTTCTCAGTTTCTTCCTATTTCCATGTTTTAAGACATATCTGCAATTCATGAAAATTAAATCAGGCCAAATCACTCATTGGAAATGATGAACTTTCATTGTTAAATGTTAAATTATGCTATAACTTGCATTATAATATAGTTGGAGATGTATAGTCTAAATTTTAGGAAAGAATGTCAAAGAGTAAACTCCCCATTAATGTCTTTTCACTTTAGATACTTAATTTCTATGGCAATTCTCTCAAATCACCATGAATGTGCAAAAAGGACAATGTAAAAGATGGTACATTGGGTTCATAGAAGGAATAGGCTAAATACCTCCTCGGAGGGGATGAGACTTCAAGTAATTATACTTATTTATTCTACAAATTTTAATGAGTGTTACTATGTATAACATTGTGCTAGCTATTGGGGATACATGGTGAGAAAGCTACATTATTCTTGCCTTCTTTTGGGACTTACAGGCTGATGGAAGAGATACACAATATTCAAGTAAACAGATAAATATATAAAGAAAAATTGTAATACATGCAAGATATGACATGATAGCAGTGTGGGGGTAAGAGCATCTTTTAGATAGTTTGGTCAGGGAAGCCTGTTTCTGGTGGTGATATTTAAGCTGAAACCTGAGAGGTGAGAAGGAACCAGCCCTGTGAAAAGCAGGGGAAGAGCCTCACCAGTAGTGGATACAGTATGTGTGAAGACCCTAAGAAGAAAAGAGCTGACATAGCACATCTCAGGAATTGAAAGGAGGCCAAACTAATAATTTTTACTGACCTGACAATATTTGTAAAGCGATTTCTGATTCAGTATTGCTGTCATCTAAATGTCAACTATAAGCACAATTGCCTAGCCCCATATTTTTTTCCTTCCTATTTCCCCTATGTTCTTTATTGTGCTACATTACATAGCTCATGCCACATGATTACATGGTATTCCCGTGATCAGGTATGTAGTCCTGAGAGCCCAGTAGCAAGCCAGAACTGTTTCTCAAAAGCATAATATTTATCAATACAACAGGATAGGTTTTTTAAAAACAAAAAAAAAAAACAAAAAAAGCTGAGTATTGCCATGACATTTAAAAAAAGTTTGCTTCCATTGAGTCTTCTGAGTTATATGGCCCGAGATTAGCTTGCATGGAAGACGTAGGGTTCATTCAGAATTATGAGTTACTCAGTAAATTATTCAAACTAGAACATTCAAATAGAGTATATATTTACTACTGAATCCAAAATTGTCCATCTGTCTCTTTCTCAGTGGTACAGTGCACACGATGAAGCTACTTGCCCTTCACCTTGATAGAAATATTGTGACATCCCCCAGACTACTGGACTCTTAGAAGTTTCACTAATGTTTCAGGGGTTTATCTTCCATCATCTGTCATGTATGCATTTTACCAAGGCATGTAGAGTATTTGCTACTCTCTACACATGAAATCGAATATACCAAAGGAAAAAAGGACTAAAACTTTCATTATACACTCATAGACACCTATATGTTTTCCTTCTAGCATATATCAAAAGTAATTAGAAGTTGTCTAATTAGTTGAATATTTTTATCTTTCTATACAATATAAATTCCACAAGGGCTGGAACCCTGTTGTCCTGTGCAAGGCTATGCCCTGTACCTTACCTTGGATATAGTGGACTCTCAGTACTTAACGAACTGATAGATGAAAGAATGGTTAAAACAGGATAGGATAGGATAGAATAGCCAACGTGTAGTATAGTGTAATAAATAAACATTAGAAGAAGTCACCTAGGAATTTAGTGAGAAACCTAATCATGAGGAAACTTGAGACCATATTTTTGCAGTTGAAATTTTTCTGAAAGGTTTAAGGGAGGCTTTGAAGGGATTTACATTTCTTGGTTGAAATCCACTCATTCTTTAATTATGCTCTCATTATTTATATTTGGTTTGTGTGTGTGTATAAATATATATACACGTATATAAATATATAAATGAGCTCACATATATCCACACGTACACATGTTTGAATTTTATCACATAATAAAATAAGAGAATCCATTTCACTCTTTAATTTTGTTTTCCTAACATCTGGCATATTCTGTAAACATAGCACTTCAACTTTGTCAAATGAATAATAAAGGCCCAATTAAAATGCCACCTGTACAATGAGTTCCCTCAGGTATACTTATATTTTTTCTCCCATGTCTTTGCTTGTCACTTTTCCCATATTGTCTTGTTTTATACTTATTTGCGTAAATCTTTCACTACTTTGGAAGTGGGTATCACCTTCATTTTTGTATTTCAATAATGTAGTATAGTTTCTTATATGAGAAAGACAGTAAGAATATATTTACTGAATAGAAAAAAGATATTTATTCTTATTAAAGTTATGGATAGCAAAAAATTATGCAAAGAATCATAATTCTTAAAGTTTATTATTCAGTTGTTTTAATTTCCATAGATGTGTTTTATTCTATAATTTGATGTTATTTTCACAAATTGAGTATAGATGGTATCAGAAAACTTTTGGAAAAAGTTGTAAATCATACAAGCCTTTTAAATAACTTTTTAATTGATATATTCACATACCATAAAATTTGCCCTTTTAAAGTGTAAATTTTAGTTGTTTTTAGTATACTTAGAATCTATGCAACCATCAACTTTGTCGCTTCAGATTCCATATTTGTCCCCTTTCCTTTTAGCATGCCTTATAACCTTTGGTTGAAAATTGGACATAATATGTAGGGTAATTGAAACGGAGGGAAATAGGCATGTAGTGAAAGGTTTTATGTTAATCTGGTTAGGAGCTGGGCTGTGTGATATGTTTGTTGTGCCTGTAGCTACCACAGGATTCAGTTCCCTCAGGTGTACTTACATATTTTCTCCCCGTTCCTTAAATTTTCCTAAGAATTCCTTCTGAAATATAATCTGCGACTTGTTGCTCTTTCTGTTGTAATTCACTGTTATTATATGGCAGCATTGTTGATATAGTGGTAAGGTATTGTGGGAGAGGACTTGTTCTATAATTATACCATTCACTTCTGAGGCTTTTAGTGGGCCTGAGTCCTTGGGCCATGACCTTCAGAAGTGCTTCTTGGCCCTTTTCTTTTCTCCTCTTAGGTGAGGTAAGGAGGATAGATGGGGCAGCGGGGTGGGGGTGAGGCTGGAGTTGGCTCATGCCCTTCCCTTAGTCACAAAAGGTTATGGTAACATCATTTCACTTGGAGCATTGGCCATTAGGGAGAGTACTTTAGATGTATTTCAAAATGTTTACTTAAGCCATCCTCTGCCTAAAATGGGAGGGTGTTATGGGGAGGTCATCACCACGCGAACCTACCAGGGTTCCTAGAGGTGAATCCCATAAAAGTGTTTGGGTCTCCTTAAGATGGGCCCCTGAAGCGTTTCTTAGAATTGAGCTAGTGCACATTTAGCCTCCAGGAACTCATCACCATGTTCACTTCAGTGTTTGTAGCAGTTTGAGGCTCTAGTGTCTTTTGCTCCAAATAAGCTTTCAGCTGTGATTCTCTGTATTTGTCTCTCCCAAATTTCTGGGTGACATTTTGCTTTGTGAAAGATCCCCTCATGGACCTAAGAAAAGTCTTTCATGTTCAGTTTGTTTACCTCTTTTCTTGTTATAAGGATGGGAGTGAAGCCTTTCAAGCTCTTTACATATTATAGCTAAAAACAGAAGCCTTCCCAACTTATTTTTGAAGGGCTAACTGGGACACATAGTAGATTTTGTGGGTTGTATGATCTCTGTTCCAATCATTTAACTCCACTATCGTAGCATGAAAGCCGCATAGACAATTCATAAATGAATGGGAATCTTTATATTGTTTTTCTGTTATTTATTTATTTCTGTTCTGATCGTTACTATTTCCCTTCTTCTGCCTCCTTTGAGTTTAACTTTGTCCACTTTTTCTAGTTTGTTAGGGTTGAAAAGTAGGTTATTGATTTGAGACCTTTCCTCTTTTTTATATAGGTATACAGTTATACATTTCCCTTTGAGCTCTGTTGCGGCTTAGAATTTCCTGTTTTATGGATTATATATTAGAATCCCATAAATTTTAGTATGTTTTGTTTTCATTTTCATTCATCTCAAGGTATTTTCCACTTTGCCTTGTAATATTTTCTTTGACCTATTGGCTATTTAGCAATATGTTGTTTAATTTCCACATACTTGTGAATTTCCCTAATTTCTGTATTATTTATGCCTGATTTTATTATTTTGGTCAGAAAATAAAATTTGTGTGATTTCAATAGTTTTAACTTTATTGAGGTCTCTTTTATGGCTTAATATATGATCTGTTCTGGAGAATGTTCCATGTGCTCTTGAGAATATGTATGCGGCTATTGCTAGGTTGAGTGTTCTACGGATGTCTGCTAGGTTCAGTTGGCTTAGGTGGTTATTCAAGTCTTCTGTATCCTTGTTGCTATTTCTAGTACTTCTCATTATTGAAAGTGAGTTATTGAATTTCCCAGCTACTACTGTTAAGTTGTCAATTTCTTATTCAATTCTGTCAGCTTTTGCCTGATGTATTTTGGGGCTTTGTTTATAGGTGCATATCTGTTTATAGTTGTGTCTTCTTGATAACTCAATACTTTTCTTGTTGTAAAATATTCTTCTTTATCCCTAATAAAAAACTTTGTCTTAAAGTCTATTGTTTTCTGATGTAGTATAGTGACTCCACACTGTTTGTGTGATGCATCTTTTCCCATCCTTTTTTTTAAAAAGCTACTTATGTCTTTGAATCTAAAGTGTGTGTCTTGTAGATACTATATAATTGGATTATGTCTCTTTAAAAAAATTAAATCTATTCTTCCAATCGCTGCCTTTTAATTAAAGATATTAATATATTTACATTTAATGTAATTACTGATAAGGAATAATTTATATTTGCATTCTGCTATTTGTTTTCTATGTCTTAAATTTTTTTATTTTTATTTATTTAATTGTTAAATTTATTGAAATGACATTGGTTAGTACAAATTACATAGGTTCCATGTGTACAATTCTATAGTACATCACCTATGTATTGTATTATGTGTTCGCTACCCAGTCAGTTCTATTTCCATCACTATATATTTGACTCCCTATCTCTCCTACCCCTCATCCACTTACCCTCAGGTAACCACTAAACTATTGAGTTTTTGTTTCTCTGTTGCTTTCAATTTTTATTCTACATGTGAGTGAAATCATATGGTTCTTTTTTTTTTCTGTCTAGCTTATTTTGCTTAGCATGATGATCTCAAGTTCCATCCATGTTGTCACAAATGGCAATATTTCATCTTTTCTTACAGCTGAGTAATATTCCATTGTGTATATGTACCACAGTTTCTTTATCCAGTCGTCTGTCGCAGGGCACTTTGGTTGTTTCCATGACTCAGCCATCATGAACAGTGCTGCGATGAACATGGGGTATATATGTATTTGCAAAAAAAGATTTTCAAATTTTGAGAGTAGATACCCAGAAGCAGAATAGCCAGGTCATTCCCAATTTTCTGAGGAACCTCCACATTGTCCTCCATAGTGGTTGTATCAATTTGCACTCCCACCAGCGGTGTACCAGAGTTCATTTTCCTCCACATCCTCTCCAGCACTTGTTATTCCTTGTCTTGTTTTAATAACCATTCTAACAGATGTGAGATGGTATCTCATTGTGATTTTGATTTGATTTCTCTCATAGCTAATGAAGTTGAGCATTTTTCATATATCTTGGCCACTTTTATGTCTTCAGTAATAAACTGACTTTTTAATTGGATTTTATGGGTTTTTTTGTTGAGTTGTATGAACTCTTTATATAATTTAGATATTAACCCCCTTTCAGAGGCATTGTTTGCAAATACTTTCTCCCAATTTGATTGGTTGTCTCTTTGCTCTGTTGATGATTTCTTTTGCTGTGCAGAAGCTATTTAGTTTGATATGGTCCCATTCATTTATTTTTGCTTTTACTTTCCTTGCCTTTGAAATCAGATTCATGAAGTCCTTGCTGAGCCCTAGGTATATAAATTAGTACCAATGTTTTCTTCTATGCAGTTTATTGTTTTGGGTCTTATGTGGAGGTCTTTAATCTATTTTGAGTTTATTTTGGTCTATGATGGCAGTTTGCAGTTCAGATTTATTATTTTGCATGTCGTTTTCCAATTTTCCCAGCACCATTTACTGAAGAGACTTTTCCCCCCCCGTTGTGTACTTTTCACCCTTTTGTCAAAAATTATTTGTTCACATATTTGTGGGTTTATTTCTGGGTTTTCAGTTCTGTTCTATTGGTCTATGTTTCTGTTTTTCTGCCAATACCAAGCTGTTTTGATTATGGACACTTTGTAGTATAGATTGAAATCAGGAAGTATGATGCGTCCAACTTTATTATTTTTATGTAGGTTTGCTTTGGCTGTTCAGGGTCTTTTGTGGTTCCATACAAATCTGATAATTTAAAAAATCTATTTCCTGAAAGAATGTCTGTGGGATTTTGATGGGAATTGTGTTAAATCTGTATATTGCTTTGGGTAACATGGCCATTTTAACTATGTTGAGTCTTCCAGT
This sequence comes from Lyroderma lyra, assembly GCA_004026885.1. Lineage (NCBI taxonomy): Eukaryota > Metazoa > Chordata > Mammalia > Chiroptera > Megadermatidae > Lyroderma > Lyroderma lyra. Next base: position 15,908 of record PVJL010006012.1, on the reverse strand, counting down.
CCATGAACATGGAATATCTTTTCATTTCTTTGTATCCTCTGTTGCCTTACGGTTGCCTAACCGTCTGTCCTCTCATGCATTTCCCATGACATCCTAAGGCAGGAGCTAATGTGGAGGCCATGGAGGCATAGAATATCTAGGAGACAGAACTGACCCTCTCTCAGGGGTTCTGTTCTTCCCTCACTCAGATACCTCACATCTCCCTGTATGGCCCCAGAGGATGGCTGGTTAGTTAATGATAGGTAAGATTCATCAAGGGAGGAACAACCTAAGACAGGCACAGTTGCATAGGGGCCAACAGGAGAGAGCTTGGGCTCAATAGAGGTGAGGCATAGACCCTCACCATCTCTGAGGTTAATCTCCTACCCACTGGCTGTCTTGTGTCCATGCTGCTCCAGTGATAACCTGATAGAACAATATCAGTCATGCTTCCTTAGAGATTACTTGGATACTGAGTCGACCCGCTGGGTTCGTTTTGGTACACTGAGTCCTTGGGGCTATATGTTCTCATAGGGACACAATGCACGTGGAACATGATAGAGACTTTCGTAAAAAGCGGTCTCCTAGGCAATGTAACAGACAATGGAAAAAACCAGTCACTTCCTTGTATGTCCATCATTAAAAGCTATGTGTTGGTCCAACTCGGGGCTCAGTCCATGAGGCTGGAGTCCCTTGGCTCTGCTTGAAACATATTCTTGGCTACTGTCTTTCATCATTTCTTTTTCTGAAGTTTCATTGTTGGTATGTAGAACTGCAATTGATTATTGTACATTGATTTCGTATCTTGCAACTTTACTGTATTTGCATATTGTTTCTAACAGTTTTCTAGATCTGTTAGTGGTTGTTATATAAATTTTGGTGCTTCTTGATTGTGGGCATATATATTAATAAGTGTAATATCTTTTTGATGTTGTATTGCCCTTTTATCATTATGAATATCCATCTTTGTCTCTTATTATCTTTTTTTATCCTGAATTCTGTTTTGTCCTATATCAGCATGGCAATTCCTGTTTTTTTTCTGACTGCCATTTGCTTGGAGTATTGTTTTTCACCCTTTCACTTTCAGTTTGTGATTGTCTTTGTGGCTGAGGTGTGTCTCTTGGAGACAGCATATGTATGGGTTTTGTTTTTTAATGCAATCTGCTACTCTGTGCCTTTTTATTGGTGAGTTAAGTCCATTTGCATTTAGGGTGATGATTGATATATTAGGATTTCCTATGGCCATTATTTCCTCCCTTTTTATTTTTCTGTTGTCTCAATTCTTCTCCATTTATTTTGATATTTTGTTTCAAATAGCCTCCTTCAGTATTTCTTGAAATGTCAGCCTTGAGCTAGAGAATTCCTTCAGCTTTTGTATATTTAAAAATGTTTTTATTCCTCCTTCATATCTAAAGGATAACTTTTCTGGATAAATTATTCTTGGCTGGTATTTTCTCTCTTTTAATATTTTGAAGATATGATTCCACTTTCTCCTGACCTGTAGAGTTTCTGCTGAGAAGTGTGATGATAGCCTGATGGGCTTTTCTTAAAGGTAACAATCTTTTTTTCTTGGTTGCCTTAAGAATTCTCTCTTTGTCTTTAAATGTTCACATCTTCAATATAAGGTGCCCTGGAGAAGATTTGCTAGAGTTCAGTGAGCTAGGGGTCCTGTTTTCTTCTTGAATTTGGGGTTCCAGTTTATTCTATAGGTTTTGAAAGTTCTCGTCCATTGTTTATTTGAATAAGCTTTCTGTGGATTTCTGCTCTGCCCCTACTGGTACGCCTATTATTCTAATTTATTTCCTAATGTGTCAGGAACTTCTTGTATGGTTCTTTCATTTCTTTGACTCTCAAATCTCTCTATTTTTCCTTCTGTGACATTTCCATGTTTCTATCTTTGATATCATTAATTCTTTTCTCCATCTATAATAGTCTTCCCTGCTTCCTATGCTTGTTAATTAATTTCTCATTTCTCTTATTGCATTGTTTATCTCCAGAACTGTTTCATTCTTTTTTTATAGTTTCAATTTCTATGTTAAAGTATTCTTTTGCTGACAGATTTCCTTTCTGAGATCATTTAGATGAATATGAGTACTCTGCCAGCATTCTTTGAGCTCTCTGTCTGTCTTAAGAAGTACAGTCTTCAATTCTGTGTCATTTAGATTATATATTTCCAAATCTATATGTTTCTTTTCTGGAAATTAAAAACATTATTTTCCGAGCAGCTTTGACCTCTAAGGTGCTCATTGTATTTGATGTGTTTCTTTTCCTGGGCGTGAGGACCTTTTCCCTGGCAGATATGAAGAGGTCTTTCACTTCCCAGTTGGAGTCTCTGCAGCATCTTACAATATTTTCTCTTGATTATTCAGTCTTCTCACTGTGGGAGCTTTCCTGAAAAGTGGGCTTCTCTTCTTTGACCCAGTTGTCTTGGTCTCAGTGTGCCTCCTTTTTGGGAAAATGTGGTGGGTGATGGTTCTGTATGCCTCTGAGATCAATGCAGACAGAAGCTGCAGCTCCTGTGTTTTACAGTTTCCCTGAGGCCTCCTGCTGGTTTCCATGGTATTAGGGTTTTGGGGAAGGGCACAGGTTTGTTTGTGGCACTGGGTAATGGCACTTTTCAGCTGGTAGTAAAGCAGGCACTGGGTAGAAATGGTGGGTGAGCTTTGGGAGAGAGTTAGGGGAAGCAGCCAGGCTCTGTGTCTGTAGTTTCTGCCTGGGGGTGGGGGTGGTTTGGGTTATATCTGCCTTGTGCCCTGGAGTTGCTCCCCTGGTTGCTGATTTAGCTGTAACACAAGACTGTTCCTCCATCTGGGATGCCTGGGCACCCAGGCATGAGCTGCCAGCTTTGCCTTTCTCTTTTCTCCTGAGCCCACATTTCACCCAGGACCATGTTTTGTTCTAGTCAGTGTTTCCAAGGCTGCTGGCTCTTAGTTTCAAACTCGCCCAAAGCCCATTTGTGTGAGCCAGTGTTATCACACCTGTTGGCTCCCAACTCAGATAGATGGTGGAGTTGCAGCTAGAGCCCTATTCATACCTAGGGCAGTTTAGTGGCCTTTGTTCAGCCTCTAATTTACACAGGATGTTTTGTTCCAATAGGGGCCCCAGTGTGCCACTGCTGCTGCTCAGTTTCGGGTTTTAACTCATCCATGGCCTCACAAACCTTCAGCTGTCCACACCTCTGCTCTTGTTGGTTCTTGGCCAACAGCGCACCCAGGATCATGCTGTTCTTCATCCTATGTCCCCAGACCCCCACCTCACTCCTTCTGCCAGCCCTGGGTCACATTCTGCAGTCTCGTCTCTGCACTGTTCCCTCCCTTCCTCTCCTGTTCACTCTGCTTTCTCTGACCTTCAGGTGTTTTCTTGTGATGTGTGGATCTCTCATCTGTGCCTCTGCTACTCAGGGTTTCCTGCATTGGATTCCAGTTGTTCCGTTGTATTTTCCGGAGAACTTTCAAGGATCTCTTCTCACACCACCATCTTAGGTTCCCTTCTTACGTTTTTTTTCCCTCTATTTTCCCATTATCACCTTCATTTTGTATTAAACAAATATCTTATAGAATATCATTTTAATTACCTTGTCATTTCTTTTATTGTATTCGTTTTTGGTTACATTTTTGTTAGGTTTGTTAGGGATTATGATTAAAGTCTTATAATATTCTAGTTCAAAATAAAAACAACAATTAAAATAGTATACTAAAACTTTGCTCCTATATATCTCCATTCCATCCTTCCTCCTTTGTCATTATAGTCATGTATATATTTATATATTGTATGCTTAGCCACACTGATTATAATAATCTTTATCGATTTGTTTGTAAAATCAGATAGATATAAAAAGAATTTGAAACTAAAAAATACATTTATACTGCTATTTTACATTTACCATTTAGTTACTTTTACTCGTGTTCTTTATTTCTTCATGTGAATTTGAGATACTATCTAATGTCTTTTCATTTCAGCCTAAGGAACTGCCTGTAATACTTCTTGTATGGCAAATTTGCTTGTGAGAAATTCCCTCAGTTGTTTTTATTTTGTTTTTTAAATCTGGGAATGTCTTTTTTTCTCTTCATTTTTGAAGGGGAGTTTTGCTGGAGATAGATTCCATGGTTGATAATACTTTCCTTTCAGCATTTTGGATATGTCATCCCACTGCCTCTAACCTCTATGATTTTTTTTATGAGAAATTAGCTTTTAATTTTAGTGAGGATCGTTTATATATGATGAGATGCTTCTTTTTTGCACACTCAAGTTTTCCTCTTTGTCTTTTGAAAATTTGATTATGTGGTGTCTAGTTGTGGCTTTCTTTGAATTTATCCAACTTTAAGTTATGTTGAGATCCTTACATGCGTTAATTAATAATTATCAAATTTGAGAAATTTATAGTCAGCACATCTTCAAATATTCTGTCTTCCTCTTTCTCTGTGTTCCTTCTAAATCAATCTTTAGCAATATTTAGTATGCTTAGAATTTAAAATTTCATATTACATTTTTTATTTCTAGAAAGTCTTTTACAAATATACCACATTTCTTTTTAGAATTATCTGTTCCTCATAGATACCTTCAGGATCATCTTTCTATTTGTTTAAACAGAATAACCACAATTATTTTATAATCTGTATATAATATTTCCAATATCTGAAGTCTTTGAATATCTGTTTTATTATATTGTTGTTTTGGTTGTTTCATTATGATACTATTTTCTTGTATGCTTATTATCCTTGGAAAAATATTTTGGGGGGTTTCCTTAAATTTTAGGATGAAGAAGACTTCCTCATGGAAGGATTTACTTTTTGTTTCTGCCAGGTGTCTGGTACACCACCCATCTGTCAGCAACTTAAGCTAATTCATACCTTAGCTTACCTGAATATGAACCTTTGAAAAATCTGTCTTAGGGTCATCCCACGGCCTCAAGCTCAGGATATTTTTCCTTTACTGGCTCAGCCTCCCATATTCCACAGTGTACCACAGCAGAGGTGAGAGAGATAGAGATGCATTTATGTCTGGCTCATCCATGCTCTAATTAGTATGTTCCTTTGAGATCCTATTTGATTTCTAATTTGTGTTGGCTATAAGCCTTGACATCTGTTCCTATTGCAGGTGAGGCTACAAATACCAAGGGACATTTACCTGGATCAGTAAATGTCCTCAGGACAAAGATGACCAATGACTTCTTGTGTTCCCCTTAGCTATCTGGGTTCCACTTTCCCTTAGATTTTTGACCTGTTTATTTCTAGTCTCTTGACAGCTCTTCAATCTTTGAGGAAATTTTAAAAAATTCTAACATTTTAGTTGTTTTCCACTGGAAATTAGATTGAACAATCTAGCCTACCATATCAGAAATAGAAGTCTGCAAAGTTTCTTTTGGATAAACCTATAGTAATACATTTTTTAATACACAAAAATGATCCATCCATTATATATTATGAGACAAAGGTTAGCATGGGAAATTAAAAAAAAATTTTATGGGTAAAATAACATTGAGTTTCCTTGAAAAGTTAAAACTAAAACTACCATATGATCCAGCGAAATCTACTTCTAGGTACATATCCAAAGGAAATGAAATCGCTGTCTTGAAGAGATACCTGTACCCCATTTTCATTGCAGCATAATTTATAATAGCCAAGATATGGAAACAACTCAAGTATCTATTGATGTATGAATAAACAAAACATACGAGGGCTGTCTGAAAAGTGTCCAGCCATGTAATATAAAATAGAGGCATTTATAGCTTGCTAGCCCTCATATATTATGTGTATATTTAATGGAATATTATTCAGCCATAAAAAGAAAACTCCTGCCATTAATGACAACATGGATGAACCTCAAGGGCATTAGGCTAAGTGAAATGAATCAGACAGAGAAAGAAAAGTACTATATCATCTTACTTATATGTGGATTCTAGAAAACCAAATTCATAGAAACAGAACAGATTGGTGGTTAACAAGGGCGGGGAAATGGGTGAAGGTGGTCAAAGGGTACAAACTTCCAGTTACAAAATGAGTAAGTTCTGGGGAGCTAATGTACAGCATGGTGAGTATAGTTAACAATACTGTATTTTATATTTGACAGTAGCTACAAGAGTAGATTTTAAAAGTTCTCACCATACACACACAAAAATTTATAACTTTGTGAAGTGATGGATGTGTTAACCTTATTGTAGTAACCATTTTGCAGTATATACATCTATAAAATCATTACATTGTATACCTTAAGCTTACACATGTTATATATCAATTATGTCTCAACAAAGCTGGAAAAATATGTAAAAACACATATAAAACAAATGAACAAACAAAAGTAAAGTCCAGCATTCCATATTCCACTTGCATTCCCAGGCCCACTCCCCGTAAGTATACTCACACACTTTTAGTTCTTTTGGGATTTCTTGATGTTTTAACTTTAGATAGTACCCGTTGACCCTTCATGAAAATGTATTTTCATATATACTACTTCCATCCCTGAGTCCTCCTCTCCTAATATATTTTGGTGTTTTTATTTATTTTCATGCCGAGATTCTCCCCTTCTCTCTTCTTCCCCATACGTACAACACATACATAAAAAGCCTGAAAAGATTCATGTACTCCAAATGTTAAAACCATTTACCTCTGGGTGGGAGGGTATGGATAATTTTTTTTTCCCTTAAGCTTCCCTGTATTTTCTAATTTTTTAATACCGATTAGCTATTAATGGTATAATTTAACATAATTAAATTGAAATGTTAAGTATATTGATAGAAGTATTTTAAAGATTATTTTGAATAATTGCCATCCTTATTAGGCAGACTTCTTAGCATATTTCCCTTTTCTTAATGATGTTGATTATGCAGGTCATACCTCTTATGTAAGGTCATACCTTCCATGTGTAAGCTTAAGGTATACAATGTAATGATTTTATAGATGTCTATACTGCAAAATGGTTACTACAATAAGGTTAACACATCCATCACTTCACAAAGTTATAATCACTACACAACTTCCAAAGTGATTTTTCTAATACACAAAAATGATCATATCAATTCTATGTTTAACAACTTTCAATTACTCTTTATTATCCACTAAAGAAAAATCCAGATTCTTACTCATGACCCAAAAGCCTTCCATAACTTGACCCAATTTACCATTACTGGATTTAAATGTTAGACCCTGTACTAATATTACAAAGAGACATGATAAGTGGATCTTATAACTTTGAGGTAAAAACAGTGTGTGATCTGGTGCTGCTGCTCAGTAGCTGTAATGGTCTGGTTAGAACATAAGCAGGAATCACTATAGCATTGCATAATCTTGGGTAATTTTGGTAAAAATAAGGAAGCCTAGAATTTCCCTGAGAAGAGGACATGAGTGTTAGGAAAATGAGTTTTGAAAGAAGGAGGAGGAAGCCATGCTGATGGTAATGTCACTCCTACATTTGGAGGTGGAGTGATAATATATATATATATATAAAAAATGGGGTTTTTGAGTCTACAGAGGCTTTTTATGCAAAAATACCATCTGTTCATTTAGCTCTTGAAACAACCCTGTGAGATCTCATTGATATCCTCAATTTACAAATAAGGAATGAGACACAAAGAGATGAAACTGCTGATTCAAAACCACACAGGAAATTAAGTCAGACTTCCCTCATCTCCAAATTCTATGATTATCATGGATAAAAGATCAGACTTTACTCTCTGATCAAAGAGCAGGGAGTAAACAGAAGTGGGATTACAGGTTCTGGAGCTGATCTCTTCCTGGCCCACCGTGAAGCAGCCTCTTGGAACTATCTGTGCTCCTTATTGTAAAAAACAAAAAACAAAACAAACAAACAAACAAACACAGCAAGGGATCATTAGTATGTTTACCATCTGTCTGGCAATGTGCTAAATGCTTTACATATATTATTACATTTAACAACTCTATGAGGTAGCTGCTTTTTTTCTTTCCATTGACTAGATGAGGAAAAACAAGGGTCAGATAAGTGGCTTAGTCCAAAGTCACATAATGTGTTAGTGGCAGAACAGGGACTCAAATCAAGGTCAGCTCTGTGACAGCTCATGTTCTTCCTTGACCTTTATAACCCAGTCATACATTCTTCTAAGACAATAAGGTTTTGTTTTGTTTTGCTTTAAATCTAGAATAGGATGGATGTGAAAGCTGGAACAAGATGGTGGTGAGAGAGGATGTTCCTGAGACCTCTCCTGGATGTTACAAACTGGACAACCAAAATCCAACAAGAGAATCTGCAAGTGACACAGCCTCAGCTGAGAGATCCACCAACTGCAAGTAAATACCTAAGGGTCAGAGAAAGGGAGACAAATGGGAGGAAAGGGAAGGGAGCAGTGTGGAGAAGGGATTGTGAAAGCCCAGCGCTGGGAGGAGAAGGACCAAGGAGGGGGCTGGCAGAAACAGACTGAAGTGTAGCACAGTCTGGGTAGGCAGAGGAGCAGACAGTGAAAGCCCCATGAGTGGACGAGATAAAGTAGCACTCATCCCCCAGCTCCAGTGTGCTCCTGAAGGAGGGCCAAGCTTGCTCCATGGTGCCTTTACCCCTGACTACGGTGCACTCTTGACAGAGGGCGGTACTTGCTTGGTATATGCAGTTGCATGAAGTGCCATGAACTCCTGGTGGAGAACCAGGCTTGTATTGTAGTGTACACCAGGCAAGGCTGGTCACATCCCTGACAAAGGTGCTGCAGAGTGTGCCCGCTCTGGCCCTGAGTGCTCCAGATGAAGGTATAAGCCTGTTTCATGGCTGAGCCAGCACCTAGGGTAATGAGCAACCTCAGGACAAATGGCAATGATGAAACACGTTGCCCTCACCATTAGGGAGAAACTGAACACAGTGCCTGGCTGCTTCACCTTGCCCTACCACAAACTGCCATTACCCCATGCTGAAAACAAGCCCTGAGCCCTCCCTTTCAAACTCTGCCCCCAGGGTACCAGCAGGAGAGATCAGGAAAACTAAAGGAAAAGACACAACAGTCTCTGCACAGATCTCAGAGGCAAAGAATATCATCACCCACCACATTTCCCCACAGAGAAAGGACATCAAAACCAAGACAACTGAGACGAAGAGGAGAAGCCCACCCTCCAGGAAAGCTCTGAGAGTGAGAAAATATAGCAACCAAGAGAAAGTACTATAAGATGCTACAGTGACCCCAACTGGGAAGCAAAAGGAAGATCTCTCCAACTGCCAGGGGGGAAAAGCCCTTATGCCCAGGAAGAGAAACACATTAACTATAATGAACTCTCTCAGGAACAAAGTATCTCAGGGAGAAAACGGAAAATCTCCAGGAAGGGAACTTACAGATTTGGAAATATATTATCTAAGTGACACAGAATTCAAGACTGCACTCCTAAAAATACTCAGGGAATACTGACTGAGCACTCAGACCCAGATAAACGATCTCAGAAAAGAAATATCTGAACAAAGAAATTGAAACTATAAACAAGAGTCAAATAGAAACTTTGGGCATAAACAATGCAATAAAAGAAATAAAGCATGACCTTACTAGCATGGGAAGCAGGGCCAATCAGATAGAAAAAGAATTAGTGACATAAAAGATAGAAACAGTAATTGAACAGAAGGAAAAAGAGAGATTTGAGAACCAAAAAACTGAAAGATCTCTACAAGAACTGACTCCATTAGAAAGAACAACATTTGAATAATAGGAGTACCAGAAAAAAAACAGAACAAAATTCTAATGAGAGCTTAATCAAACAAATAGTAGATCGGAATTTTCCAACCCTATGGGAAGAACTGAAACCCCAATTCAAGAAGAAAACAGGGTCCCTAGCTCTCTGAATCCCACTAGATATTCTCCAAAGCATTTATACAGAAGATGTAAAAAATCAAAGACAAAGAAACAATTCTCAAGGCAGCCAGGGAGGAATAGTCATATTACCTTCAAATGAAAGCCCATCAGGCTGTCATCAGAAAGAAATTCTTCAAGCCAGGAGAGAGTGGAATCATATATTCAAAATATTAAGAGAGGAACTACCTGCCAAGAATAATTTATCCCGCAAAGTTATCCTTTAGATAAGAAAAAGGAATAAAGATCTTTTCAGACATAAAAAAGCTGAGTGAGTTTGCCAACACAAGGCCAGCACTCCAGCAAATACTAGAGGAGGCTTCTCAACCTGAAACAAAAAGCCAAAATAAATAGCAAAATTTTGGACAACAAAAACATAAATAGAGAAGAACTAAAGGTTTAAATTCCCAAAAGAGAATAGAAATTAAAAATACGCTTAAGAAAAGGAACCACTACATACATGAAACTTTCCTTTTTATAAACCTCATGGTAGCTACTCAACAAAACAAAACAAAACACCATGACCAAGACACAAAACAAAACAAAACAAAAGAAACAGAAGAAAACATCATAGAACACAATCAAGCTAAGGAAAGACAGCGAGGAAAAAAGCAAAAAAGAAACAAAGACTCTGAACACCCAAAACCCAGAAAACAAAATGGCCACAGGAAATCCTCATACATCACTCATCACCTTAAATGTAAATGGACTGAACTCACCAATAAAAAGGCACAGAGCAGCTGACTGCATTAAAAAACAAAAGCCATTTATATGCTGTCTCCAAGAGACACACCTCAACCACAAGGACAAACACCAACTCAAAGTAAGAGGGTAGAAAACAATATTTTAAGCAAATGGCATCTGGAGGAAAGCAGGAGTAGCCATACTGATATCTGATGAAACAGACTTCAGGATAAAAAAGGTAATAAGAGACAAATATGGACATTTCATGATGATAAAAGGGACAGTACAACAAAAAGACATGACACTCATCAATATATATGCCCCCAATCACGAAGCACCAAAATTTATAAAGCAAATATTTAAAGATCTACAAGGGGATACATAGAATAGGTAACAACACTTATTTCAGCATCCTCTTCAATTATTATTTGTGTCCTGCTGGGTTGTTCCCTCTGCCCAGGTGGACCACATACCTTCATTCAGTGCTGTTGTGCATCACTTATTTCACATCATGAGTCAGGCAGTGTAAGTAGAGCCAGAGAAGAAATTATTCTGGGCTTTGGTCTTAACCTCCATGTGCTGGCATCTGTGCCCATGCTTCACCCTTTGGAGAGAAAACCATTCTAATCATGTAGACTCACTGTAGCCTGGTTTCTTTGTTACAATACAGTTACTGTAGACACCCCCCTCCCCCCACAAATTAAAAAAGAAGATTTAAAAGGTGAAACTAACAAAAACACAATTATAGTAAGGAATATAAACACCCCCTTGACAGTAATGGACAGATCATTCAAACAGAAAATAAATAAGGAAATGTCAGCTCTAAATTATACATTATAACAATTGGACATAATTGACATTTATAGGAAACTACATCCTATAAAACAAGACTATATCTTCTATTCTAGTGCATATGGAACATTCTCAAGAATACACCGTATACTGAGATAAAAAACTAGCCTCAGCAAATTGAAGAAAATTGAAATCATACAAAGCATATTCTCAGACCACAAAGCATTAAAATTGGAGATCAACTGCACAATAAAAAGCAGAAAAGAAAAACACATATCTGGTGATGATACAACATGTTATTTTAATATGACATAAAGTAAGAGATTAAAAATAGAAAATAATGACAAGGATACAATGTATCAAAATTATTGGGATGCAGCAAAAGCAGTGATAAGATGGAAAGTTGTATCATTACAGGCTTATCTCAAGACACAAGGAAAGCAGAAGAAAACAACCTAGCATCCCATCTTAAAGAACTAGAAAAGGGAGAACAAAAAAGAACAAAGTGAACAGAAGGAAGGGAATAATAAAAATAAAGCAGAACTAAATGAAATAGAGAAGAGAAAAACAATAGAAAAAATTAATGCAACAAAGAGCTGGTTCTTTGAAAAAAATCAGTAAGATTTACAACCCCCTTGCTACACTCACCAAGGGGCAAAGAGAAAAAACACAAATAACCAAAATTAGAAATGAAAGGAGAGAAATTATGACTGATACCACAGAAATACAAAGGATCATAAGAAAATGTTATGAAGGATTATATGCCACCAAATATAATAACCTTGAAGAAGTGGACAAGTTTCTAGAAAAATATACTCTGCCTAGACTGAACCAAGAAGAACTAGACAATCTAAATAGACCAATCAACACTAAGGAAATTGAAACAGTCACCCCAGACCTCCCAAAAGGCAAAACCCCAGGACCAGATGGTCTCACCAATGAGTTTTATCAAGCATTCAAAGAGGAACTGATGCCTATTCTTCTCAAACTCTTCCAAAAAAATGAAGAAGAGGCAATACTTCCCAACTCTTACCATGAGGCCAACATTACCCTAATACCAAAACCTGGTAAGGGAAGCACAAAAAAAGAAAACTATAGACCAATATCTCTGATGAACACAAATGCAAAAATCCTAAACAAAACACTAGCAAATAGAATACAAAACTGCATTCAAAAGATAGTGCACCACAATCAAGTGAGATTCATTCCACAAATACAAGGATGGGTCAATGTATACAAATCAATCAATGTGATACACCACATAGAAAATAAAAGATAGAAACCATATGATTATATCAATTGATGCCGAAAAAGCACTTGACAGATACAACATACATTTATGATCAGAACACTTAATAAAATGGGTATAGAAGGAAAGTAGCTCAACATGATAAAGGGCACAGGACAAACCCTCGGCTAACATCATACTGAATGGGGGAAAACTGAAACCTATTCTCCTAAAATCAAAAACAAGACAGGAATGTTCTCTGTCACTACTGCTGTTAAATATAGTGCTGGAAGTTCTAGCCAGAGCCATCATACAAGAGAAGGGAATAAAATGTATCCAAATTAGGAGAGAAGAATTTAAACAGTCACTATTTGCAGATGACATGATTCTTTATATAGAGAATTCTAAAGATTCCACCAAAAAATGATTAGAAGTTATAAACAAATACAGTAAATTGCAGAGTATAAACTCAATGTACAAAAGTCAATTGCATTTGTATATACCAACAACAAAACTTCAGAAAAAGAAATGAGATAAATAATACATTTTGTAGTCACAACAAAAAGAATAAAATACCTAGTAATAAACTTAAAAAAAGAATGTGAAGGAGATATATACTGAAAACGATAAGACACTACTACAAGAAATTTGAAGAGGACAGAAAGAAATGAAAAAAATTCTGTGTTCATGGATTGGAAAAATCAACATAGTTGAAATGGCTATAATATTCAAAGCAATATACAGATTTAACATAATTCCCATCAAAATCCCATAGCCATTCTTTCAAAAAATAGATAAAGGAACCATCAGATTCATACTGAACAACAAAGACCCTGAATCACCAAAGCAATCCTACATAAAAAGAATAAGGCTAAAGGCATCACACTCTTAGATTGCAATCTATACCACAAAATCTCAATAATCGAAACAGCTTGGTGTTAGCAGAAAAACAGACACACAGACCAAAGGAACAGAACCAAAAACCCAGAAACAAACTCACAAATATATGGACAGATAATTTTTGACAAAGGAGCAAAAAATATACAATAGGGAAAAGAAAAAATTGGAAAACCACATGCAAAAGAATGAATCTGAACTGCAAACTGTCACCATATACCAAAATTAACTCAAAATGGATTAAAGACCTCCACATAAGACCTGAAACAATAACTGTATACAAGAAAACATCGGTACTAAATTTACAGACCTCGGGCTCAAGGAAGACTTCATGAACCTGACCTCAAAGGCAAGGGAAGTAAGAGCCAAAATAAATAAATGGGACTACATCAAACTAAAGAGCTTAGGCACAGCAAAAGAAATCATTAATAAAGCAAGAAAACAGCCAACTGAATTGGAAAAAATATTTGCAAACAATGCCTCTGATAATGGGCTAATATCTAAAATATATAAAGAAATTGTATATCTCAACAACAGAAAGACAAACAACCCAATTAAAAAGTGGGCAGTAGACTTGAACAAATAGTTCTCCCACGAAGACATACAAATGGCCAACTAACATATGAAAAAGTGCTCAACTTCACTAGCTATTATGGAAATGCTAATCCAAACCATAGTCAGACACCACCTCACACCTGTGAGAATGACTGTTATCAACAAGACAAGGAATAACAAGTGCTGGAGAGGATGTGGAGAAAAAGGAACTCTGGTACACTGCTGGTGGGAGTGCAAACTGGTACAATCACTATGGAGAACAGTAAGGAGTTTCCTCTAAAAATTAAGAATAGACTTTCCATATGACCTGGCAATCCCACTTCTTGGTATCTACCCTCAAAATTTCAAAACCTTAGTCTGCAAAGATATATGCATCCCAATATTCATTGCAGCACTATTCACAGTGGTCAAATAGTGGAAACAGTCAATGTGTCCTTTGATACATGACTGGATAAAGAAGCTGTGGTACATATACACAATGGAATATGACTCAGCCATAAGAAAAGACAAAATAAGGCCATTTATGACAACATGGATGGACCTTGAGACCTTGAGGCAAAGTGAAATAAGCCTGACTGAAAAAAACCAAGAACCATATGATTTCACTCATTTATGGAACACAAAGCTGAAAGCAACAAAGAAATGAAAGCTTATAGACACAATCAATAATTTAGTGGTTAGTGGTTATCTAATGGTATGGGGAGGAGGGTCAGAGAGGAGGGAGGGAGAGTCAATTATATGGTGATGAAAAGAGAACTGACTCTTGTTGATGAACACATAACACAACACATAGATGACATATTGTATAATTGTACACCTTGAACCTATGTAATTTTTACTAATTAATATCATCCCAATAAACCAAACAATAAAAAGAAAAGCAAAAGCAAAAAAAAAAATAGAAAATACGAGGGCTGTAAAAATATATATAATCTACGATAGCTTTTTCTAGAATTCTGAGTGTCATACATTAGCTTATTACAAAGTCTTTCCTCTTCCCTCTTTGGCTCATAGGCATATTGATTATATGAAAGGATTTGATGACAATTTGTTCTGGCTGCGATTCTCCTCATTTCCTCAACCTTCTTAGTGCTCTAATATTACCAAACCATTGCAATTGTTTAAAATCAGTTTATTATTTAGGTTTAGTATAAAAATCCTGAAAAATCAGTAAATTGAGCAGGTGAGTAGAAATAATATCAAAATTGGAATCTGAAAACCTGATTTCCAGTTCTGATTCTGCCCCTTTCTATTGGTGTTTTTTTTTTTTACTATAAATGTATTTTTTATTGTTAGACTTATTGGGTGACATTGGTTAACAAGCATTACCTAGGTTCTAGGTATACAATTCTACAGTGCATTGTCTATTTGTTGCATTATATGTTCACCACTCAGTGTGAGTTCTATTTCCATCACTATGTATTTGGCTCCCCCTTCCTCCTCTCTCACCCTCTCCCTCTTCTCCCACCCCTTCCCCGCTTGCCCCCAGATAACCATTGAACTATTGATTGTGTCCATGGGTTTGTTTGCTCGTTTGTTTTTTCTTTGTTGCTTTCAGTTTTATATTCTGCATATGAGTGAAGTCATACAGTTCTTTGTTTTTTCTGTCTGGCTTATTTCATCTGATGATCTCCAGGTCCATCCATGTTGTTGCAAATGGCAATATTTCATCTTTTCTTACAGCTGAGTAATATTCCATTGTGTATATGTACCACAGCTTCTTTATCCAGTCACCTGTCGCAGGGCACTTTGGTTGTTTCCATGTTTTGGCCACTGCGAACAGTGCTGCGATGAACATTGGGGTACATAAGTCTTTGCGGACAAAAGTTTTCAAGTTCTTTGGGTAGATCCCCAGAAGGGGGATTGCTGGGTCAAATGGTAGCTCCATTCCCAATTTTCTGAGGACCCTCCACACTGCCTTCCACAGTGGTTGTACCAGTTTGCACTCCCACCAGCAGTGTACCAGAGTTCCTTTTTCTCCAC